>CATKHJ010486044.1:0-10381 GCA_949750685.1 Vernicia montana
ATAAATTAAGGTGGCGACTCCCAAATGCTTTTCAAAGATCAACCAATCCGAACCCGAGGGTTCCATCGTGAGACCAGACCCGAATGAGCATTTCGATCCCCCTCTAGCGGATCGGACCGGTGCTCGGGCGAGGCCTCACAACATTCTACAGTTGGGCAGTTAGCAAAACTATGACCATATTGATTACAATTCTTACATAGTTGACTGCCAGATCTCGAATTTGAGGACCGAGTAGTTACAAGGGCCAATTCAGAAGTTGGTTGTTTTTCCAGACCTAGTCGAGTCTCCTCAAAGATAATTTCTTGGATAGCTGTATCCAAGGTGGAAAGAGGATGCCGATGTAGCAGAGAGGCATGGACAGCTTCATAATCAGGTCGAAGAGCCATAAGAACTTGAATTAGATGAAGATGGTCTTCACTGATCTTGGCTTGGGATAACTGATTTGAGATCGGTTGAACTTGAGCAAGAAAGTCATTTACAGACTGACCAGATTCTTGTTTGAGATTGTGGAGAGTAGTCCACAGCTGAAAATAGTGTGCAAGATCAATAGTTTGATACTGGTTTGCTAAGAAATCCCAAATGGATTTTGCAGTGTCATATTGAGCAAACTGAATGTGAATTGCTGGAACAGATGTATTACGGAACCATGTGATGATCTGATGATTTTTGCTATCCCAATCTTCAAGGCAATTGATAAATTTGACATTAGATTCTTCTAGTGCTTTGATTGGTATAGTGATATCTCCAGTGATAATGCGCTAAAGTTTTTGACCAATCAAAAAACTTTTCATTCCTTGAACCCACAAATTATAATTAGATTCGTTCAGAACTATTGCAATTGGTTTGGTAATATCCGATTTCTCCATTTTAAGGAATATGAATTGAAATCAATCCATAGAGTCAAAATTTTGCAAAACAGACATCAAAAATGGATTAAGGAGGCCAAAAACCTTCAGGAATCGATCTGGTTAGATTGAAAATTGGTACGAAACAGGTCGAACCGATCGGTCAAAATATTCTGAATCGATTTGGTTAATGGCTAAACCAGGAGGTGAATCAGATCGGGTTGGGGTGGAGCTCGGTCGGATCTGGGCAGGACGCGGTTCGGTGTAGGTCGCAGGTCAGATCGGGGCAGGAAACGGATTGGGCAAGATTGAACTGGACCCCCCACGGCTGACATGGCGACACGTGTCACAAGGTCATTGGTACATGTGTCGATGACGTGTCATGTGCCACGTGGTAGGTGGAAGCCGGGTTGCTGACGTGGCGCTGAGCTGGCTCGTCTTCAACCTCCAGACGGCGCATGGGGCGAGTGGGCTCAGTCGTGGATCTTTGGGCGGCGCGTCTAACCTCCGATGAAGCTCCGACAGGTGTCCAAATTTTTCTTATGATGAGAGCTTGACAATGGTGTGGTCAAAAAATTTTTTGGACGTGTGCATGAAAATTGTTTCAGAAGGGACAAATTCTGTGTTTGCAAAAAATTAATTTTGCACAGAAATGACTGAGAATTTGTATTCTAAATGAACATGGGTTCTGATACCATGTTAATATAAATACTAGAATAGAGACAAAAAATGAAATGATATTGTATATTGATTGTGTATATTACAAGAGAAAATGTATGGTATTTATAGAGTTCTAATGACATTAATCAAGGCTTGATTTAAGGCTATGGTATGAAGGTGTTAGCTGTTTGATTGAAAACTGCATATGGAGGTAAGTATGTTAGTCTACAGATTAGGTGTAAAGAAGATGGTGATGGGTGATATTTGTTTGACTATATTCTATTTACATGTATTTTCACATTAACAAAATATTGATGGGAATTGAGATTTTTCTAGATACTTTTAGTTAAATCTTTTTGTTGTACTAGTTACTAAAATCAAAGGAAGGTTAGTTTAAAAGATGTGTAAATCCTTATTTTAAGGAATGTAAAATATGTAATGGCTGTTGGGGTAGGTAGTGATTCTCCAACTATTATTTACTGTATGAACTTTTTGTATAAAAAGCAGATGCAAATTATTGAAAATGTAAGTGGATTTTAAAACCAACAATTATTATATGACGCAGTGAGCTGTGTAAGCCAGGAACATTGGATCCTTCCAAGGTCAAGGGTAAGATCTTGGTAGGGTTTGAGGGGAGAAACTGATGGGCTTGATAAGAGCTATCAAGTTGTTTTGGCTGGCGCAGTCCGGATGATTCTCTGCAATGATAACAAAATCTTTGGAGATGTCTATTTTTTGCATGCATCACATTTTAACTATACAGATGGCCTTGTAGTCTTTTCCTATATAAATACTAGTAAGTAATTCCCTTCCCTACCTCTCTCATTTAATCAGTTTCTTACACATTAATTAATTTATCTAATTTTGTATAAATTTAACAGTCATCCTCTAGGATTTATAACAACTAAGATCCTCAAGGTATTTTATAATCAAGCAATATTAATGATTTTTATTTACTAATGTGCCTAATCAATATACAATAATTTTGAATATGTTGTAGCCTGACATTACTGCCCCTGGAGTGGATATCATTGCCTCCTTCTCTCTATAAGGAAAACCCACTGTCGAATTATTTGATAAGCGGAGCACTCCATTCAACTTTGTCTTGCCCTCATATTTCTGGAGTTGTTGGCCTTCTCAAAAAACTCTATCCTCATTGGAGTCCTGTTGCAACTATATCAGCCATCACAACTGGTAACATTTTACCACAGCCATTAGTTTATATTTAAAATTAATTCATTATTTAATCCTAATCCTAATGCATCAAGAACCAAAGATAATGTTATGAGAAAGAAATGATTGAAGAATGAAGAAAAACTGATTGAATTGAATCTGTTAAGCTAAACAGAGCACGAGTACAAGCTATATATATACTACGTAGATAAGCTAGCCACTAATAACAAGATGACAGTTGGACTAACTCTAGCTCACACCTTCTGTACATTTTAACTGAATTTATTACAGATAACTAATTATAAATAACTAATAGTAGCATAACTAATCTGGCTCTCCAATGGTTTTATTCTCAATTCCCTTTTCACAGATAACACTCTGTATCCAATGCTTGATGGAGTTTTTCATACGGAACAACATTCAGTTGCGGTTCCGACATATTAGACCAAACCGTGTCATGAATCCAGGCTCGGTCTATGACTTTTTTCACCACCATCTGAGTGCTCCGCAACTGGTGGAGGAGTTTTATCTCTATTAATCTGGCCAATTACCGACCGAATCATCGCTCCTCTTGACCTTTTCGGTGCTATTTCCTCTTCGACTTATGGTAATGGTGTGGATATGGATGGAAAGGTTAACTGTCTATTCACCACTGCCCTTGGGTTAGTTTTGGGCACCATACTTACATTTGGTGCAAGAGGAGTAAAAAGTGGTTGTTTAGTTTGCATGGTAGTAGCTAAAGCATGCAAAAACTGCATGGCAGGTGCTAGATCAGGTGATAAGGAGCTAGTAGGTGCAATATTAGGACCAGCTGCATTTTGTCTAGTAAGCAATGCACTCAAGTGTTGAAACAACTGTGGGTGGAGTCAGACGTGTTTCTTGAGGGATAACACTTGTTGTGGGGTCTATAGGTAGAGGTGGTGGATCTTTCTCAGTAGGATTAGTCATTACTACGTGTAAGAGAATATTTTACAAGCTAAAAAAGTGTTTTTTGGAGTTAAGGAAAGATGGTTAACTATTTATGGAAAAGAAAAGCAAGCCAGTGTATCAAACTTCAAAGAAAGAAAAGATGATGGCTCTTACCTAACAAATTTAACCAATCGTTTCTCACAGACGGTGCCAATTCGATCAGTCTAAGATCAACAAGAGAGAACTGGGCTAAATTTGTTGATGTTGGGCCTTGTTCTTGATGAAGAACCTTGTTCAAGCCTGCAAAAGGAAGAAGAACATCAAAGGGCCAAGCCAGGCTCTCCGATGCTTAAGTCAGTAGCAATAATGGAGATGATGATCTTTTAGAAGTAGATGATTCCTAGAAGATCAATGAGTTCTTTTAGAGAGAAGAAAGAGATGAGAAAATGTAGAAAAAAGCTACCTGGAAATGGTGGTGTTACCTGCCTTTTTATATCATGCAAATCTTCTCTCTAAGTTGGTGGGTGATAGATGTGACCGGTAGATAGGTTCTGCTAGGGCAGACTAGGTCATCATGACTTTGTATCTCACGTGGGTTAGGTGTTGTCGTCGTACTACTGACACAATATAGTAGTTGGGTTGAAGTTGGAGATGTGATAGGTCACTTTTCTGAAGACGAAACCCTTCATCATGGGTGTTCTTCGCTGCTTAAGAGGACTATTCTTTAACAAAGATCCCTTCTTCGTAAAAGCATGGTCGAAGGGGTATAGGTATGAACCTTCTTCGGCCAAGGTAAGGGAAAGCTCGTTGAGTCATAGCTTTTGTGGAACAATCATGGGTAAGGTGTACCCCCGGTTCCTTTAAGTACAATTAGATTCTTCGAGAGAGCTCTTTGAATGTCCATTTGGGCTCCTTTGGATTCATACGTCATCTAGGCCCAGTTGGCCCAAATGGGGTGTTAAAATTTTATCCTTATCAATAAGCAAATGCTATGTTTTTTTCCCACAATAAAAAAATGCAATATTGTTGTCTCCCTTCACTGAAATCTTCAGGCTAGACTCTGTCAGTCTCTCCCCAAACTAGTTTCCAACGGTCAAAAAAAGAAAATTTATTGAAATCATGGCGCATATCACCATGAACATGAATATTATGAGCATGAATATTAGCATGTTGAATAGGCCTAGGATTTTGGAAGAGAGGACTGGAACCTTTACAGTCTACGAAACTAGGGGTGAGCATTTGGTCGGTTCAGTTTAAAACTAAACCAAATTGAAATAACCGAAATAATCGAAATTATATTTTTCTTAAATCGAACCGAACTGCAATTATAGTGAAAACTGAACCGAACCGAAAAAGTTAGGTTTGGTTCGGTTTTTCGGTTTCACTGTTTTTTTATTTTTATTACAATAAACTATATATATATATATATATATATATATATATATATATTATAATAAAAAAATAGTCAAATCAAACAATCAAACCGAACCAAACCATACAATATATTATATTATATATAATAATTTTAATATATATATATTAAAATTTCAGTCGGTTCGGTTCAAATCGATTTTTTTTTGGTAAAAATCGAACTGAACGGAAATTTAATTCGGTTTTATTTTTTAAAAACCAAACCAAACCAGTCATTTCAGTTTAATTTTTTGATTTTGGTTCGATTTTGCTTACCCCTATACGAAACAAAACAGGCAAGTTCTCTACCACTATATTTAGTCTAGTGGGAATTGAAAAAAGAAAAGGGAAAAACAATTAATGCAAGCAAGTCTTCTTTCTCTTGCTATTAATTTTTTTGAATGATAACATTAGGAAAATAACTTGTTCTGTTATTATTTTTAGAGGTAACATTGTTCCTAAATGTTATTATTTATAGAAGTCCTTAAGTATTATTATTCAGGAGCTAAGCATCTATGGAAACTTCACGAGAAAGCAAACCAAAAAAATATAAGAAGCACATATTTGAGAAGCGGAGTTTGCTCGGATGTGGACTCCGAAGCTCGTTCGAACATGTTAAATATTGCAGTAAAACATCAACAAATGATACTTTTCAACAAAGATCATAAAATTTCTCATCAACAAAGGTCATGAATGGCAAAGCCTAAATCTGCATAGCCCTCAAAATCATATGGACAAAATTATCTTAAAAACTATAATCAAAATCAGTAGTTGTAAGAAATTAAGAACTAATCCTTAGGATCCTTGCTTTTTCTTAAAGTCGATTCAATTAATTGAAATAATGACTTGATGCTTTGAAGTGAACTATTTATTGAATTCAATTCTTCCTCAATTTTTGAAAAATGAAACAAATAGTCTTCAAAATGCTCTTCCAAATGACGACTCCAGTGAGTCAAATCGATTCCAAGATGTTTTTTAATAGATTTCACAAGCCATTTGAAAGCAGCACCACTACCATATGCCAAGAAGCTCATGTAAATAGCCAAAATAAATAGATCCACTATCTTATTTAGTAGATCGAGAGACTTACACTAAAGGAAGTCCAAAATGTCAAGAATGTTACGCCGGAGGAAGTTCAAAAAGTTAATAACCTTATACAGCAGCTCCTTTCCCTTTCAAGCTCTCTAATCCTCCTTTTTATGTTCTTCATTTCTACCATCACCCGACGACTCCTTCTCACCATATTCCTGCTTTATGTCAATTGAATCTTTCTCAGGTTTCTCTTCTAGAGGAGTCGAGGATGGCAGTAGAGGGCCGCGAGGAGAGAGTAACAATATTGAGAAAGCGAATCCAGGCGTTAACGGGGGATAAGGAGGATGTTAGCGGTGGAAAAAATCAAGTGTGATTTAATTGGTTTTCTCATCCCCTTTATGGGTCTGAGAAGTAGGAGATCTCATATTCGAGTCTCCCAAATCACAATAGAGTTATCACCAATTTGGTAAGACTCCAACCTAAGACTTTTCACTTCTCACATCCTTAAAGGGATGAGAAAAATCAACCAGACCACATCTGATTTTCTCCACCGCTAACATCCTCCTTCAATCCCCCATTAACCCTTAGAATAGCTCTCTCGTATTCATCATTCTCCCCTGGATTCACTACTCTCTCAATATTGTTACTCTCCCTTGGAAGCTCTTTGTTGCCATCCTTGACTCCTCTAAAGAAGAAACCTGAGAAATATTCAATTGACGTAAAGCAGGAATATGGTGAGAAGGAGTCGTCGGGTGATGGTAGCAATCAAGAACATAAAAAGGAGGATTAGAAATCTTGAAAGGGAAAGGAGCTGCTGTATAAGGTTATTAACTTTTTGAACTTCCTCCGGCGTAACATTCTTGACATTTTGGACTTCTTTTGGTTTAACTTTCTCAATCTACTAAATAAGATAGTGGATCTATCTACTTTGGCTGTTTACATGACCTTTCTGGCATCTGATGGTGGTGCTGCTTTCAAATGGATTGTGAAATCTCTTAAAAATCATCTTGGAATCGATTTGACTCTCTAGAGTCGTAATTTGAAAGAGCATATTGAAGACTATTTGTTTTATTTTTCAAAAATCGAGGAAAAATTGAATTCAATAAATAGTTCACTTCAAAGCATCAAGTCATTGTTTCAATCAATTGAATCGACTTCAAGAAAAAACAAGAGTCTAGAAGATTGTTTGGCTCATTTTTCAAAAATTGAGGTATCCACATTAAGCAAAAGCAAGGATCTTAAGAATTAGTTCTTAGTTTTTTACTACTAATTTTGATTATAGTTTTTAGGATGATTTTGTATATATGATTTTGAGGGGTCTACATGATTTTGAGGGCTATACAGATTTAGGCTTTGTCATTCATGACCTTTGTTGATGAAAAAAATTTATGATCTTTATTGAAAAACATCTTTTGTTGATCAAACTCATTAACCTCAATGTCAGAGTCCACATCCGAGCAAACTCCGCTTCTCAAATATGTGCTTTTTTTATTTTTTGGTTTGCTTTCTCGTGAAGTTTCCATAGATGTCTCGAACCTTAGACCTTTCACTTCTCACCCCCTTAAAATGAGAAAACCACAAGCCCAATTTTATATGCACAATCAATGATAAATTTTTTATATCTTAAGAACTAAAATAACAAAAAAAAAAAAAAAAAAAAAATTAAACACAAATAGCATTATAATTTCAACTCATCACCTAATATCACATCACAACGAAATACAATTTAAAAAAAAAAAAAAATTCAAAACCCAGAAAAAATAAAGCAAAAAAAACCAACAACAAAATCAACCCATATCATAGTTTCAACTCTAAATTCAAAGCAAATCCAAATACCACGTGCGAACTTATATAAAGAAAATACGATACCTCATTGGGCATGAAGCAAAAGAAAGGGTTGCCATTACTGCGAGGTCGACCCATGAATGCTTGAAATTGTTGTTGTGAATATCAACTAAAATAGTAAATTGCAAGTAGAATCAAAAGACATAAATTAGTTAACTAACAGACATAAAATTAAGAAAAACAGACATGCAAAACTAATATGAAAAACTTAGTAAAGATCAGAGAACGTACCAAATTAAAAAAAAAAAATTCACAATCCACCAATTCAATTGCCAAGAACCAACCATCGAAAAAAATGAAAATCAAAAGATATTAATCAACTAACAAAAACAAATTTAGATATAAAAAAAATAAAACAGATAAATATATTATATTAAAAACAAACCTAAATATTAAATTGATTTAATCAGCAAACAAACGAAACAGCCCAACCAAAATGCTTTTCCACTCGTTCATTTCCCATCAATGAAAGCCATTTTAAGATTGATAAAAAAAATCTTTTGAGTCCGACGATCTTGCAAAATTGTTTAGATTGAAGTAAAGGCCTAACAAATGATAATTGACCTACGTTTCCTATGTTTTTATAGGTTTTGAAAGGTATTTTTTTGTAAAATATTATGATATTTCTAACTCTATAAAGTGTTTGGAACCTTTGTGATATCTTATACCTTTCATTTCTTTAGCCACATCACTATCCCCCTTGCCCCATAACAACCAATATTAAAGACTTTCTGATTTCAAGTGGTGCCTTCAGTGTAGTGGAGATTCGTACCAAAGGAAGAGCTTATGATGCTTAATCCCTTATTAGAAGTCGGATGATTGTTATTGTAAGGATTATAAGAATTTTACTTGTTTAAAACATGCACATCATATTTACCGTTGATATTGGTCATTTCACACACACACACTTGAGTATGATTGTTGTATGATGAATTAGCTTTTGAATAAATATGGATTTGATTTAATGCTTGTTTGATTTCAAAACTGTGATTACTTATTGTTCTCTGAGATAAACAACTGGAAGTTTAGGGCCCATTCGGTATCATTTTCTGTTTTTTGTTTTTTATTTTTCGAAAACAAAATAAGATTTTGAAAACCATAATTTGTTATTTTTGGTTTTCTGATTTTTGTTTTCAAAATGTTTCTGGATAACTATGAAAGAAATAAAAAATAATAATTTTTTTAAAAATGTTTTCTAATACTTATTTTTTTGAAATTTGAAAAAAAAAAATAGAAAATAGAAAACCGCAGTGATACCAAACACCCCTTTAGATTTTTACAGGTGTTTGTAGGTATCACCACTGGAAACCCTCACAAGACTACAACTCGTCCTCTATGGGATCACCTAAGAGTTTAAAGACTTGTTGTATATGCTAAATGCAATCGTGATTTCCTACGAAAGTGGACTAGTTTAGACTTTATATTTTCTTTTAGTTTTGCTCGAGGACAAGTAAAATCTTAAGTTTGGGGGTGTGATAACTCTATTATCTTAAAGTTATTTTATATATTTTAACTCAAATTTTGATTCAGTTCTTGAGAATTTAATAATATTATTACTTATTTTGAGAACTAAATAATTATAACAATTTATAAATAAATTATAAAATGTCTTTATTATTATTTCTTATTTTATTTTGCAGATCAAAATGATATCAATGATGCATGCAATAATGTAATAATATTAATGATGCAGACAATGATGTAATAATAATAATGATGTAAGTAATGATGTCATGATATTAATGATGCAAACAATGATGTCATAATAATAATGATGCAGACAATGATGTAAGATGGTGGAAAAAGAAAATGAAAATTACTTATAAATAGGCATTATTACCCCTCTTTCATATCATTATTTAATAAAATAAATAAATATTTAGAGAGATTTATATTTTCTTAGTTTCATTTCTTTTTATTTTTATTTTGATCAAGAAGAAAAGTTTTGGAGTTCGTATACGCCAAAAATTGTATTCCAAAAATAGTTCTTTCTAAACTTTTATTTTTCAAGTTAATAATAAGTTGTCATTATGTTTTATATTAGATTGATTGTTAATTTATTTGTTTCTTTCTTCTTAACAATGAGTAGCTAAATTTCTTATTTAGATTTTAGATGAAATCTCTTGATTTTCTTATGACTATCTTTATTTGATTGATTTGGTTTTGATTATTGAAATTAATCTTTTATCTTAGAATTTAATGCTTGTAAATAATTGATCATTATTTGCATGTTTAAAGATATTATATGAAGTAGCGAGAGTGGAAGCATAATATTAGTTTATTGAGATATTAGACCTAGGGAATGTGTTGCTTAGAGATAAAAACACTCATTTGTAATTAATTAAAGAATTTCCATAAAATTTAATGGGTTTGTGTTAATTGATTGTGATCACGATAGTAGACATAAGATTAACATAAATACTTGTGTTGCGTTTTGAGAGAAAATATCATATAATTTAGAAAAATCTAATAATTAATTCCAATGAAATTTAACCAATCTAGATAAC
>CATKHJ010486055.1:0-23822 GCA_949750685.1 Vernicia montana
AAGCAATATAAAAGAAACTAAGCTAAAAATAGCAAGCAAACAAAACAACCAAGGAAACAAAACAAAAATTCAAAATAAATAAATAAATAGAAGAAAATGACAGAAAATAAATACATTTTGAAGACGAGGCTTAGGAACGTATGGACGGAGCGGACAACCGGATCGTAATTCCACCTTGACTCGACTTGGTGGAACCACAACTTTCGAACGGCTACTAGGACGGCGCTTTTAGAACTCCCTCGAACTGGCTTGAGGAGAGAAATCTCGAAACGACCACCCAAAACCCAAAAGAAAACTTTGAATTAGAAAGGCAGTTTTTTTCGAACCGAGCCTTAAAAATTACTTTTTGATCAATTGACTTTGATTTAGCAAGAGGTGTGTGTGAAAATGAGTTGGAAAGAATGGTTTATATAGATAGGAGGGCTGGGGAAGGCTTTCACGTTTTCCAATGTTGAAAAACTGACTAGAAGTGCCAAAACTGCACAAAGCCATTCTGTAACCGCACACGACTGAAAACGGACCACACAGAAGGTGGGATCGCACAGGGCGCTCATGGTATCATTATGAATATATAAACCAAAACTGTGAAAGTCTAAAAATATACATACCCAGTTGAGATGTGATATGATTGCATCGCGATACGCCAATTTGTCCACTATTAGTAGATAAAATGATTTCTTTCACTCCCAAAACGGACTGCACATAGGCTGTGCAGAACCGCACATCAATACGCCAATTTGTCCACTATTAGTAGATAAAATGATTTTTTTCACTCCCAAAACGGACCGCACATAGGCTGTGCGGTTCCTGGGGTGCCCTGTGCGGTCACCCAGGCCGGACCAAGTGTAATTCTTTCGATTTCTCGATCCTTTCTCGTCCGTTTCAGCTTCCGAGACTTATTTGCATGTCCAGGGGTTTAAATGGTGCGAAATTCAAGGTTCACACTAGACACCAAATTTCAATTTTCCATTTTCTTGGAATAATTTTCTGAAAAACATACTTTCTTTTCCATAACTAAATAAGATCAAAATGTTTTCCATAACTAAACATCCCCTAATCACTTTCATTTTCTTCAGTTGGTACTGATAATAGACATGAATTAATATGAATACCGTCAATCATAAGGTAATGTATAATACCAAGAAACTAACAAAGAGTTCATCCTACAAGAAAAAGAGCATGAAATGCAAGGTGTGTAAAGGAACAAAATTTTATTCAGAGGTCTGAACAATCTACACGAATTTTGGTGTCATAACCATTACAAAACTCTTGTAAATTTGAGTCGGTCGACAAGAAAGTCCTTGTCATTTTTCCTGTGTGGGTAATGATCAGAAAAGAACAAACTACTGCAAGCATCAATGCTAAATCAGTTATGATAGTAGTAGTAATGCTAAATTAATGATATGGTCGTACATCATTGAGTAAGGCTGATGCCAGCAGCATATGACTGAAGCACAGTTAGAGCTTGTTCTGTGATGGCTCTATTCCTTGCTCGCCTCACCCAATCACCCGCTATATCCTCTGCCTTGCTGCCTCTGACTCCTTCTTGAAGAGCCTCAGCTGCTTCGGCAAGCTTTCCCTCAGCTAGGAAACTCTCAACTCTACTAATAACAGATTCAATCCCATCACCAGATGGATCAACTTCCTTAAACTGCAAAAAAGCAAAACCAATACTCAAGATAATACAAACAAAACTTTAATCCCAAGCTAATTAGACAGTCAAGGAGTCCCCTTGTGAAGGATATGCGTGTGCCAGTATATGGGTTAAATATGTAAGATGCTGGCATATTTTTGTACCCTCAACCAGGATGCAATTTGCGCCATAGCATGTGCCAACATGCCACTGCCACCAGGTGGTATCAGAATATAGTGCCGTAGTGTCCCTTTTATGGCATTGAACTGTAAAAAAATGGAGATCAGAGAATAAGAAAAAAAAGAAATTACTTTCTGAACTAGTACAGTAGGAAATAATTTAGCATTCTCTAGAGCAAGAGCATTGACACTCAAACATATCATCATAATAGGGCACCTTAAACTACAAATTAATGGTTAAATAATCATCAAACTAATTTATAATAAGCTAGAAGGACTGCATCTTCTAATCTATGCCACTGAAAATGGTAGTGAAACCAAGTCTAACCAGAGGTTGCAAAGATGACAACAATCAATCTACAAGAATACGAATGTGCCATAACAACATTGAATAGATGTTCTTTATTTATTGGATAGTTTGGGGTGGTGGATCTGAACTTTCAACCTCCTCTTAAGAGGAGAGATAGGGACACTAACTTAGCTATGCCTCAATCACTAACTGGTATATGCTTAAACAATAGGACATTCAAGTAACTTGCCTTCTGATTCAATTGTAACAGAGTATCTGTACCATGATACCGAGTTTCTTCAGGGAGGGTTGATAAAACCAAATGTACAAGAGAGTCTTTATCAAGTCCTTCTAGATAGGTGTTCAGAGCATCTAGCTCTTGTTGAATTGGAAGTCCTTTGGAAAGTGCATCTTCTAATGCAAGCGCTCCCTGCAATCCACATAGATGATGTTAATTTGCTGGCTAGACAAAACAACAATAATACCAGAAATTAGAAAAGATTGAATCTTGTATACTTAACTGAAGAGAATACATGTGTGTGTACACACACGCACATGCATATTAAAGAGTAGCACCTGTATAATAAAAGGAGAAAAGGAATATTACCAAAGCAAGCTTGTGAACAGAATGAATTTGGCGAGCCTCTTCAGACCGTGCATAGAATGCCATACACAAGGCATTTATCTACAAAAGAAAAAGAACCTAAATAACTTGAATTATAGAGCAACCAATGATGTTAGCTATTAATTAAAAGAAATCAATGCGTGAAAACTGATGAGAAGCAAAATAAATTAACATATATGAACATAAACCAACATAAGAATTAATTATTATTATAATTTGCCTTATTGATACATGGAACCATAATACACGTTTAAGGTTCAATGTGGAACTTTGCCAAACATGTAAGTGAATGGCTCCATGAAGGAACAATTCATGCTTGTGAAAGACTACTCTTATGTACTGCACCTAAAAGAGAATACAATTACATACCTAATTAATATTCTACACATGCTTAGCAGAATATCCTGAACTTGGTTTTTCCGCAATCTCCCTTGAGCTGATGGGGTTATATATTAGAAAAAGTACAGACTAGAGAGCAAGGCAGTGGTTGGTTGAAATTATTTTAATAACGCATAACATGAGTAGCTAATTTGTGGATAGCAAATGCCTAGTTATATAAGACTTTTTGATTAATATTTCTGATGCCTCCCTGTCAACCTCAGATATTCTCAAGGAGTTGTCTCAGTACAATGTGCCACTTAAAGAAAAAGTGCACACCTTTTATCATCCGTTAAGTATGCATCACCAACAAGAAACCTGTTAATGACCAACAAACATGAAGTTGGAACATTTTGTACTTTTGGCCAATACTTAAAAATTTTGCAATCCGGTGCAAGAAATTTGAAAACCCACATTAAGGTTCCACCACAACCATTTTTCATTAGCCCTTTTCATTAGTTTCTCCACCAAACAAAACAAAATTTTCAGCAGAAATTTTATCCGATAATTCAAAAGTTAAAATTTGCACCCAGAAAAATTAAAATCACATATTAAAATATAAAATGTGAAATTATATTTCCATGTGACTTTAATATATATCTTACATGGAGATTTGCTTCAGCCATTTTCTCAAGCTGTGCTGCCTTCTCACTTGTGATTGCCGCAGCCAATTCTGCTTTTGATAGGTCCAGAATTTTTTTCAGCTTCATTTCTGCGTCATTTTCCTGCGATTATAACAGAATAGCAACTTAAGTTAATGAGTTATCAAGTGCTGGTATAGGGGAACATATAATTCTTTACACTGAACTAAAAGATTTGCATACCTTCTGTTCAAGTTCCACCCTCAGTTTTTCTTCCATCTTCTCTTGAAGTGATCTAATGGCAGCTGCTGCTTTTGCTCTCTCTCTCTTTAGTTCCTGAAAATGGTAGCAATTGTAATGTGGTTAAAGGTGTTGCAGAGTTTGCATATACAGAAAGGTTATGATCATTTAACTGTAAGATCCATTAGTTCACTATGAGAAAATCAAGAGTAAGCAATTAGAAATCCCTAGTCTACAACCTTATCAAGTATTGCTGCCTCTTCTGCACGCATGAGTTCTCTAGCTCTTAAATCTCTCAGTTCCTTTTCGTACTTCTCCTGAAGAGGAGTGAAAGGATTAGTAGAACTAAAAAAAAAAAATACCAAAAGCCTTGCTATACCAAAGAAAGCATTAATGTAAAGAAAACAACAGATTATGCCTCAACAAAATGAGTAGCTTATTTCTTGGAGGTATGAAATGGTCAAACCTTCAATGCTCTTTTCTCCTCCGCAAAGGCATGGGCATCTAACTCAGCTTGCCTCTTTTCAGCTGCATGGATGGCTTGGAGAAAACTAATGACCAACTTCCCATCCTTTGTCATAAAACTATCATTCAATTCCTCAATGGCACTAACAAGAGCCTAGCATTTGAAAGAACCAAAATTTATTGTTTATTTTTGTTTTGTATAGTTTGTGTAATTGGGTATTCATTATAGTATAATAATAGGAACATGCATGAAAAGGCAAAGGAGGCTTATAATGACCTCTTCTCCTGGGGCCTCTGTTACAGTGCTTTCTTCAGTCCTATCCTTGAGATGGTATGCATCAAGTAAATTTGCTGCTTCTGTACCTTTGCCAAGTGTAGCCTGCAATAAGGGAAACCACAAACATTTTTCTTATAGACCCATGCAAAATAAGATTTATACAGAAGAACTGTACATCATCATTATCATAATTTTCAAGGTAGATGCCTTCCCCAATCATAATCATGGATGCAAATGTAGATTTGGATTTGGTTTAGCTAGTTTCTCTATTGAAGAAGCCTCCTTACAACACCTTTCTCCATTTGGGTTAGAACTTAGAAGGAAAGGCAGTGGTCTTTTGACAATGTAAACTAGTAGATAGTAGAGCAACACAAAAAACAAAAAAATGTTTTCTTCATTCCTTGCTCCGCTGTTTTTTGTTTTATTTTTCCAGGAGAATGAACATGAGACACAGCCCAACCTTTCCAGGTAGATAAAACAGAAGGGATTATAATTATCTAATGTCAGTGCCTTCTTTCGTATAGTGCAATGTGAAGTGTCACTCCTCATTTTCTAAAGTAAATTGATATTTCTTAAAATATGAAAAGGCTCCTAGATGTTATATTTTAAAGAAAAACGAAGCAAAAAAATAATATTAGCAATTTACTATCAGAATACCTCTGATCTATCTTCTGTAGAAAGATACTGAGGCGGCACTGTTTCCATTTGACCCTCTTCGGGAGACACCTTGACCTGAGTTTGCACCTGTGTAACTTGAACTCCTTCATTTGTTTTGTTAGTAGTTATTGATTCTGACTTTTCCATGCCAACACTATGTTCAGCATGTGAACTTTGAAAAAATTCTGGTTCTGGTTTCTCCTGAACAGCACTAAAAGCATCTTCGTTTGCCACATCAGATTTCTCTTCAATATAAGACTTCTTTTCACCTTGTGTTTCACTCAAGGGTTCATGATGATGAATATCTGTTTGTAATTCAACCCTCTCCTCAGCTTGAACATGAGGATGATCTCCATGAGTTTCAGGCTTCTGCCCAGTTTCAACATGAGGAAGATCTACACGAGTTTCAGTTTTGTGCTGAGCTTCAACTTGAGGAATATCTATCTGAGTTTCAACCTTTTGTGTATTCTGCTCCACTTCATCGCTAAATTTGCCAGGCTCTTCACTGATGGTAGCTGCCCCTTGCTCTCCCAAATGTGGGGTTTCCTTCACATCTTTATGATCAATGCCAACCTTATCAATTAATTGGTCTAAATAACCCGACTGGTATGCTAACAGAGCAGCACCAGCAACAAAGGTAGTCCCTAGGACAACTTTTGGTAAATTACTCTTTGATTCAGGTGATTTGCCACTGAAACCAGCTTTTTGGGATGCATTTTTCTGGGTTGTGGATGAAAACTCCTTCCTCAAATAAAGATATGAAGATATTGGCTGCAACTGTAAAACAAACCACACAATAACAATAAACCAGATTTAATCACTTCCCAATTCATTATTTTTTTATTTTTAGCTATACAACACATAACATTAAAAAAAACAAGTTATTGCCATAATCTTAAGTTCCATCAATTAAATTTGACTGATACCAGTATAGTTTTCCACTAGAGAATTACATTTCACACGCAGTTAAAGAAAGAATTTCAAATATAAACTACGTAATCTAGCCAAATAAGAGTATAAAACAACAATGGGTAAGCCAAATTACATGCCTGAGATATAACCCGCCTCGGGATCCTCCTCACTGATCGACGAGACGCTAATTCCAAAATCGACCTAAAAAGAAAATCCATGGAAATAATGTTCAGCTAAGAAAAATGTAAAGAGCCCTAGAACACAAATTGTACAAAGTCAAATACAAAATCTGATATGGTAATTAAAGAATGAAATGGTGTATAATCGCAGCTATAAAATTGCAAGGTCTGCACCTCCGAAACATTTGATTATGAGAACTTATCTATCTATCTAAAGAAGTGGTGGAATTCAAAGAGAGTTGTAAGTGTTTGATAAAATGAATGAGAGAAAGAGGTGAAATTCAATTGATGTGAGAGAAGAAGTGAGAAATTTTGGGTTTGGTGTTTAGGCTGTTGGCATTGAAAATAATGGTGCTTTTAAGGTCTGGGTGATTGAGGGATTGAGGGATGTTCTTGTATAGTTAGAGCTTTAGCAGCGAGACGATCGCGTTCCGGCAGCTGCAACGACACTGGGAGCAGACTGGCTGGGGAGTCTTGGAAAATTACCTTGCTCGATTTTGATTCATTTATGGAACGGTCTCTGGTGACAGAAAATAAAATGAAAAAGGCCTAATAAAAATATAAATTAAAATAAATTTAAAAAAGAGAGAGAGGGAGAGAGGAAAAGGTACATTAGTACCATTTAGTTGCACCTAAGAAAATGTATAGATTATTTAGTTTTTAAAATTATGAGTTTAATTTTGATCAAATGGATATAAATGTAATTAATTTTCAAAATCAAAGTAAAATAATCCATTTTAAAAGGTTTGAGTATAATTATACTTTTTTAAAAGATTTATTTATTTATTTTTGTGTATGATTAAACCTTTTATTTATATTTAGTTATAAGCCAGTTCTAGAAAGCACCTAGTTTATTGGTAAACCTCCTCAATAATTTGCTATCTTAGTATAAGAACAAGTAAATTTTAATTTGTTATATAGGTTGCTAAGTAATAGTGAATTTCTTTATTTTTATAATATGTGACTAATTAATTAAGTATAGTGAACTTAAAAAATATTTTTTGCTTCTCTTTCAACTCTTGTCTCCCTAACAAGCAATGTTCCTCTTGTCTCCCTGACAAGTTCATCTCCGTTTTTGATAATATAGTTCTATTTTGAGTCTTTTGTTTCTAATCTCTCATGGAACGTGGCAAGAGCAGTGGTATGAGATCCCTAGAGGACGCTACCTCTCTTTTGACTATAGATGAGGAAGAATCTGGAGGCTTTATTGTCCAACAAACTGATCAACAACCATCAACTGATAAGGTAGTGGATCGGAGATGGTGTTTGGTGGGAAGGTTCCTCACAGAACGACCCATTAATTTCGATGCTATGCAAAATACCATGGCAACCTGGCAAAAGTGTCCTTATTCGAGAATTGGAGTCCTCCCGATACCTTTTCCAATTTTTTCATGAAATAGATCTGAAACCCGTCCTTGAAACAGGCCCCTGGTCCTTTAACCAGCACATCCTATTATTGAAACGAATTGTTGAGAATGACCAAGCCATGAAGGTTCCATTGGACCAAGCCACGTTCTGGGTGCAAGTTTATAATCTTCCAGTATGGTTTCACTCTGAAACTACCATTGTTGGGATTGGTAATTATATTGGCAAGTTTACGGAATCTGATAAAAATAATTTCACAGGTGTTTGGCGAAAATATATGAGAATTAGGGTGGAAGTAAATGTCCAGCAACCTTTGAAAAGGAGGATGCGTATTAAGAAGGAAGGGGGAGATTGGTTTTGGATAGATTTCAAATATGAGAGGCTCAATGTTTTCTGTTTTATCTGTGGACTCTTGGGTCATACCGATCGTAATTATTCAAAAATCTATGATTTTCCTGATGATGAGATTCCCAAACCATATGGGGTATGGATGAAAGCTCCCTCTCGACAGAACCAACAGTGACTAGTCTTCGCTGGCTGAGAACGGCGCCGCCGCAAGAGGAGGAACACATCGGTGGTGGTGGTAGTGCTGACGTGGAAGCCATGACAATTGATATGGAAACTCACTCAACTAGGGGCGAAAATTCTGTAAACAATGGAGATAATGAAGGCGAAAATAGTGGATTAAATGGCAAAGGTGGAAAAGGCAAGAGCACGTTATTATCTGAATCTGGTATTAATGGACAGTCAACGAGTGATCTTAATAAGTCCACTTAAAATGGGCTTGTTATTCTTGATCCTAAGCAAAGACGGGTAGAGGAAGGGACTAATCTGGAAGAATTGACTAATGGACTAGATAGTGGCCCATCGCATTTAGCGAATCATTATCAAACAATGGAGAAGCGGTGGGTTCTGGTATCCAGACCCATCGAGATCAATGAGTTGTATTAGTTGGAATTGTCGTGGGATGGGCAACCCACGAACAATTCAAGTGTTAAAGGACATTGTCCTGCTTAAAAAGCCCAAGTTTGTGTTCTTGATTGAAACTATGGTCCATAGAGATAAGCTGGAACATGTCAAGGCCTAATTGAAGTTTGAGGGGATGTTTGTGGTTAATATCTTAGGCCATGGTGGTAGGCTAGCCTTGCTATGAAAAGAGAACGACTCTGCCAAACTGATTAGCTTCTCTCAGCATCACATCGATGTATCAATTCATTTAAATGGAATGATTGTTTGGAGGCTCACAGGATTCTATAGCCATCCAGATCGGCAGTAGAGAGCTTCTACTTGGCAATTGCTCCGTCATTTAAGCACTCAATCTTCTCTTCCCTGGTGTTGTATAGGTGACTTTAACGACCTACTAAAAGCTTCAAAAAAAAAAAAAGGGGGCCGTATTGAGCATCCTCACTCTTTAATTGCAGATTTTCAACGGGCAATAGATGATAGTGGTTTAAGAGATATTGGTATGGAGGGTTTTCAGTTCACTTGGGAACGTCACCGTGGTAAGGAGAATTGGGTTCAACAGCAGTTGGATAGGGCTCTTGCAAACAATTTATGGTGATTCCAGAATGCTAAAATCTTTAATTTGGAGGCTTCTTGTTCATATCACTCTCCTTTGTTTCTTGATTTGTCATTAGAAAAGAGAAGAGCAGCTCCTTGTCAATTCCGGTTTGAGAATGCTTGGCTGCGTGAAGTTGATTGTAGGGAGGTTGTTCAGCAAAGTTGGGGGTCGAGAATAGGGTTGTCTATCATGCAAAAAATTGAAAATTGTGGCAGAGATCTGACTTATTGGAGGGCTCGTATCACTAGTGATTTTAAATCAAAAATTTCATACTGCAGAAATTGTATGAAGCTCTTGCGTGCAAAGAATGATCCATACTCTGCCACTCAATATAGTCAAGCTCAATCTGAATATAACGTTCTTCTAGCCCAACAAGAAGACTTTTAGAGACAATGAGCCAAGCAACATTGGTTACGTGTAGGTGATAATAATTCTTGCTTTTTTCATGCATCAGCATCCTCTAAAAAGAAGTGAAACTCTTTTACTCAACTTAAAGATGCTACGGGAACATGGTATACATGGGATGAGGGTTTGGATAATTTATTGACTGGTTATTTTTGTGACATTTTTACTTCTAATGGTAGTACTGGTTGTGAAATCATTGACAATATCTCTTCTCAAGTTATGTTAGAACAAAATGAGCTTTTGACTGCAGATTTTACTGAAGAGGAGGTGAAGAAAGCAGTGTTTTCTATGCACCTGGACACGTCTCCGGGTCCGGACGGGATGAACCCAGCTTTTTGCCAATCTTTTTGGAGCATCATAGGCCCGAATGTGGTAAATGCTTACCTTTCATTCCTTAATCAATCATGTTTTCCATTAGAACTGTATAATACCTCTATTGTGTTGATCCCGAAGAAGCAATGTCCGGAGATGGTATCAGACCTCAAGCCAATCTCTCTGTGTAATGTACTATATAAAATCACAGCTAAGATGCTCGCTAATAGGCTGAAGCTAGTCCTTTCACCCCTTATCTCTGATGCTCAAAGCGCATTTATCCCAAGGCGTTTGATAACAGACAGTATCATGGTGGCATCCGAGGTAATTCATTACCTGAGCGCGTAAGAAGCAAGGAAAAGAGGGATATACTGCTCTTAAGATTGACATGAGTAAAGCATACAATAGGGTGGAATGGGATTTCTTGTGCAATCTGTTGCAGAAAATGGGTTTTAATAAGAAGTGGATTTCTTGGGTTATGATGTGCATTGAATCTGTTCGGTATATGATTGTAAAAGGAGGTCTCGAGTTGGGGCCGATTATCCCTACTCGCAGACTGCGACAAGGTTACCCTTTATCACCATATCTTTTCATTCTATGCTCCCAAGGTCTCTCTTCAATTCTTTAAAATTTTGTTGCCAGAGGCTTTATCTACGAGTGTAAAATTGCTCGTGGTGCCCCAATTATATCTCACCTTCTATTTGCAGACGATAGTCTACTTTTTTTCAAAGCAACTGTGCAAGAATGTTGTAGAGTGAAGGAATGCCTTGCTTTGTATGAGAAGGCTGATGGTCATAAGATAAATTATGAAAAATCCTCTATTATTTTTAGCTCTAATGTAGGCCACCCTATTAGAAATATCATTTGTGCTTCCCTTGCTATGAGTGAAAATTTGAATTTGGGTAATTATCTTGGTCTCCCATCTGTTATTGGCAAAAATAAAAGACAAATTTTTGCTTATATCAAAGATAAAATCTAGGGGAGGTTGCAAGGATGAAAGAAGAAATTTCTCTCCAAGGCTAGTAAAGAAATCCTTATCAAAACGGTGGCTCAATCTGTCCCTACTTTTGCAATGAGTGTCTTCCTTCTCCCGATTGGCCTTTGCGAAGAAATTGAACGTATGTTGAATGGGTTTTGGTGGGTATCGAATAATACTGAATCTAGAGGTATTAGATGGAAGAAATGGGATAGTCTGTGTGTTTCTAAGGTGAATAGAGGTCTTGGATTCAGGAAGATTCATGATTTTAACCTCTCCATGTTGGGTAAAAATGGTTAGAGATTGCATATTGATTCTGATAGTCTGGTGGCTAAGGTCTTTAAGGCTCGGTATTTCCCGAAATCCTCATTCCTTGAAGCAAGGCTTAGTAGCAACCCTAGTTTCATATGGCGTAATATCCATGCTCTCAATCCTTAGTTGCCCAAGGTTCTAAATGGAGAGTTGGGAATGGAAACCAGATCAATATTTAGAATGACTATTGATTGCAAGATGACACAAATGCCAAAATCACCACTGTTATTATTGAGGGACTAGAAGATGCGAAAGTGAGTAGCTTAATGATGGTGGATACACTAGGCTGGGATTCAGATATCATTACCGATCTGTTCAATGTAAGGGACCAGCAGTTGATTTTTAATATTCCACTGAGCATCCAAAACAGAGAAGATAAGTTGTGTTGGTGTTTGGACTCCAAAGGCAATTACACGGTGAAGAGTGCTTACAAGCATCTAGTCTAAGATCTATTGCCTTAAAATGGTGGGGTCCTGACTACTATATGGAAGAAACTATGGGCTCTCCAAGTTCCTCCTAAAATCAAGCACTTCATATGGCGAGCCTGTACCAATTGTCTCCCTACAATGCTCTCGTTTTTGTAAAAACAGGTTCCTGTGGATAGCACTTGTCCCATTTGCCATAACCATCCTGAAACTATTTCCCATGCTTTACTTGAATACCAGTTAACTAAAGATTATTGGAGAATTTCATCTGTCAGGTACAACTCAGGTACACATATCAGTTTTCTGTCTTAGGTTGCCCAAATGTTTACCTCGAGTAGCAAAGATGAATGTGAAGCAATATGTATGGTAGCTTGGGCTTATGGCAAAGCAGGAATGAGCGAGTATGGAATAACAAAATTTTGAGTACGCACCAAATTATTCAAATTTCAAGCTCGTTTCTATTTCAATGGCAAGCATTGTAACAAACGGGGCCAAGCAGTACATCTCTCTCTACCCTAGATGGTTCTTCTTCATGGATTAAACCCTCGAGTGGATGGTTAAAATGTAATACTGATGGAGCTCTGCTGTCTGGCCAATCAAAGTTGGGTTTTGGGTGGATAATTAGAAGGTCAAATTGTAGTTTACAAGCTTGTGGCAATGGTATATGCTCGGGGCCTATGGACCCAAAAATTGCAGAGGTTATGAGCTTTAGGGAGGCTATCAGAATCTGTCAAGAGTGATTATGGAGTCTGATTATCTAGTGATTGTTCATGCTTTACGTTCTGTGATTCCAGATTCCTCTATTTTTGGTCTTCTAATTGACGACTGCAAGGCCATCCTCCAGTCAATGGATCATATTTCAATTGTTTTTTATAGGTGATCAGCGAATGTTGCTGCTCATGTGTTAGCAAAGGCAGCAAATTCTCAGTCTGGTAGCCAAACTTGGGGTAGCATACCCCATCTTTTCTTTGTAATGTTCTGAGCTCAGATTTTCATTAATAATACTTCCATTCCATTTTCAAAAAAAAAAAATTTAAGTATAGTGAACTTAAATAGTTTGGGCTTTTTTAATACCTTACTAAAGAGCATATTGTAATAGGCTTATGACATAAATTTAGAGATTTAATTAACATGAACAAATACTTGATTCACTAAATCCAGGCCATCCATTGTCAAGGTGATGCATGCAAGATGAGAGTTATGAGGATTAGTCAACTTCATGATATTCATCCCAAAGTGTTAAATTTGAACCTGCCTTAGATGAAGACTCGGGCAAGCTCAGAACGGATGTATTTCAACAGTCTAAAAAGGAACATAGTCCTTTAGGATGGCTGGTTTGGGAGAGGAGGAAGAAAAGAGTAGAGAAAGGTAGATAGTATTGGTGCTTGGATTGTGCCAATACTTATAAGTTATCTATGATAGTTTCAGTTTCTAGTACATGTTTGTAGTTGTAACCAAGTGAATTTGTTAATTCTTGTTTCCTAATAAGAAATTGAAATTAAACATCTGATTTTTGCAGATGATTGCTAATGTAAAGAACTAGTATAGGTGTTTGAATTTTATCTATAATTTCTCAACTTGTTATGTGACTCCTTTGAGACATCTCTATGGTGTTTGTTGATCTTCATTAGATGGACTTATAATAGGAAAAATGATTATGATTCTCATGAATGGAAATTGAAGAATGATCTTAATTGCTCATATACTTTCAATAAAATAGTGGAGCTTATTATATAACTAATTCAATAGCTTTAGTATTGTAACTGCATGTCAGTTACAAAATATTACATATGCTACTAAGTCACATTCGAAAAGCTAACTTCCAATTGATTCTGAAAGTAGTTATGATACTAACATAATCTTAGCATTGTAATATTACCTAACTGAGTCATAACTGACATTGGTTAATCTTACCAAACGCTGCATTTGCAATATATACAAATTGCTGATTGTTTGTGAAAATGGAGTGGGATAAGAGTCCTTTTGTTATTGAATTACACTTCTAAAGACCAACATGCACTAACTAATTAAGAGATACTTAATCAAAAGAAACTAAATAGGACTAAATAATTAAAAAATCAAAGAAATTAGTTTATTTGTAAAAAATGTTAGAAGACAAGCAAATTCAATAAGGTCCGAATAGCCCTTGAAAAAACAAAATTAGTTAGTGCATCTAACTTTAAAAAACAAAGACTAATATACACAACTGATCACTCTAACAACTGCTAGCAAAAAATGTCATCATCATCAATACTTGTACCCATTTTTTCCTATTTCTTCCTTTCAACCTTATTGCCTTCTTCAGCCATTTTCAACTGTTTGTAGTTGGATTTGTTATGGCCTTTTTTTTGTAAATTCAACAACGACATTTTTTATGTTGATTGGCTTTTGTCTCAGGTGGAACCCCTTTTGTTTGCATGATTTCAGGATCTCTGATTATGTTTGGATTGTTTATCAACATACGCTGTCTTTTTCCCGCAGGACCCTCAATTTTTGGATTTGATTCATTAATCAAATGTGATATTAGAGATTCAAGTTTAGACATGGCAACTTTGTAAAGCTCTTCTGTGTCAGATGCAATATGGCAAAGCTAGTAACTCTGACCATGCAATGATCCAAACCTTATTTCTTTTAGTTGTGTCATGCTATCGTAAGAGGATCATTCTAAACTCCTAAACAATGTCCTTTGCCCATCATTTATTAAGCATGACTTTAGGAATCACTATCATGTTAACAACTTTCATTGCACAAAACATGTGTCGACATGGCCACCAAAGACATTCAAACCTCCCACAAGTACATGAAAGACATTGATCTGAGTCACAGATTTTTACTTTTGTCTCTCTGGCTATATGGTCTCCATATTTTACAATTGACACTTGCTTATAGCCATCCTCACTCTTCACACAAACAAGAGTGTACTTAGTTTCCTTTTTCATTTCTTCTCGTACCTGAAAAGTGAAATGTACTGCATTAGTAAAGAACATATTAATCTGTAAAAAGGATGCCAATAAAACTAAATACATATAACCTTGAGAAAAATGGATTGTGTGTAATGCTTGGAAGCTGAATTTTTAAGAGCTTTTAGATGTGTATACAAAGGCAATTTTGTCTGGTTGTTGATAAAATCTTGACGAAGCTCATTCTTCCTAATTCGATTCAGTGTTCTATAATATTGCTTGACAAATTGATACAAACTCATATCCGTATTCACAAAATGGTTCATTTAAGAATGCATACTCTCACATCTTTGGCTTGTAGTCATTATTGCAAAAAAGACACCAAAAAAAAAAAAAATGCCTCTGCCCACTTTTTGTTTTTGTTATACATTTTAACTATCCAGTCATTATTTTCAAGGCTGTACTTCTTTATGAACGATATCCAGGAAATCTTGAATTTTTAATGCAAAAACTACTTGAACATGCACCTCTTTATATCACTTAAAAAATCCTCATCAGCAAATACGCTACACGCATTCCGCATCAAGTGCCAAGAACAAAGTCTATGCCTTGCTTGTGGCATGACCTTGGTTATGGCACCTTGAATCACCTTGTCACCATCTGTTAGAATAGAAATTGGCTGCTTACCACCCTATAACATGTATAAATGATCGAAAAGTCTATGTGTATGCATCAATATTTTCTTCTGATATTAATGCACATCCAAAAACAATGCTACTTTGATGATTATTTGCACCAACAAGCACTACAAAAGGCAGTTTGAAAGTATTAGTCTTGTATGTTGAGTCAATAACTATAACATCTCCAAAATTACTATAATCCAATCTTGATCGAGAGTCTACCCAAAAAAGTTTGGAAAGTTTGTTTTCTTCATCAACTGTGTATCTAACATGAAGTCTAAGATCATTATCAACTAGGGCCATGAAATATGCTATTGTTGATTCAACATCACTGTCAAGTTTCGTTGTTCTCTCATTAGAACCTATGAAATTGTAAAAATCTTTGATAGTGAAACCTACATTCTCAAATCCACCTGAAGTTTTCACCATGTAATTCATTATCTGGCAGGTCCTGATTCCAACTCTTTTCATTGTTCGTATCTCTAGTGCCTGACCGTAGTAATTTCTCTATGAGATCTGAAAAAATGAACATATTGTGAATTCACTAAAGGGTGAGTGTGTTCGTGTAATACCCCAAGTTCATTTAGAATTTCTGTTGATCATGTGGATGTGTTACAAGTTGAATATCATATGTAAGTAAGGGTTATGAGTTGCATGTGTATGAGTATTAGTTGAATCTTTATGTGTATGTGAATTATGTATTGAGTTTTGGACTTAGGACTTGTGTTTTTCTAAGTTTGCTAGTATCAGTGGGGTAACGCCCGTTACCAATAAGTAACGCTTGTTACTTGAGACTCACAGTAGTGAAGGATGTGTAATGGTGGTTATTAAGAGAAGTGGTAGCAAGCTAATGACAGAGTCACGCCAATTACCAATAAGTAACGCTAGTGATAGGAACTGAGAACAGTGGTATGAACAGTAAGCAATCACGCCAGTTACTTGAGAGTAATGCCTATGACTCATGTCAGGACAAAAGTGAGAAGTCAGCGAGTAACGCCTATTACCCTCGGGGCTTATAAATCAGAAGCTTCAGCCCAAACATATTATTTTTCATTTTCTCTCATTTCTAATATGTTCTAAATACTCAAAACCCTCTCTAATTATCTCTCAAGTCTAGATACTTCATCTTTCTATCAAGATTACAAGAGATTACAAGGATTTAAGTGAAAATCCCTCAACCCTTCTTGCTTTGGAAGAGCCGTGGGTTTGAGGAAAAGAGAAATTTTAAGGTAAGCTTGCTAATCTTTGATTTTTCATTTGGGTTTTGTTTGATTAGGATTTAATCATAAGTTATGAGTTTAATAGATGATGTTTATGGCATTGAATGCAATAAATGAGATAGATTCATAAAAAAAAAACCCTAAAATGTGTAAACCCTAAAATCAAGTTTATGTGTAATGATTAAGAAATAACTGTTAGTAAAGCTTAAGAATTGAGAATCTATGGTTAGATTTGAAGAAACCAAGATATATGACTAAGGTTACATGAAGTATAGTTAATATGTGATTTGGAAATGCATGTGTAGGCAAGTGGACCAAGGAAGTGATGAGTTTCATGCATGGTAAAGATGATATGAGTTTAATTGGAAGGATATAGCAAGAGGAGGTGAGTAGAAAATATAGTATTATTCTTATATTTGAATTCCTAAGGCTTAATGCCTATTTATTTGCTAAACCACCATGAGTATGAACTTGTATGTGAATTATTGAGCTATTCCCTTCATGTGAACCCAATGAAATTATTGTTGTTAAATATATATTTTCAATTGTTAAATGCTAATCCTTTATGAGTATGAGAACCAGATGAACCCTATATAATTATGAGTATGTGAACCTTGAATTTATTTCAAATGAACCATGTGAACCTTAATATTATTTATTTATGTATTAAGAATCCTAAATGGAATAGAAATCCCCAACTAAAATGGGTATTACATCAGACATTGTACACATTGTAACCCAATGGATAGGGTATAATATCTTACCCTTATCTAGGAAGGGTAAATTGTCCTAGACGTAAAACCCGATCAATTTCATGTATCATGTGGAAGAGTATGTTAATGAAAAACCGATACTCTTATAATATGGAGGAGTATGTTAATCTAGCCTCTCCTCTTATTTTCATGGAGGGAGTATGCTAATAAAGTGTCTCTACTCCTAATAATTGACAAGGATGATTTCTATTTCCATAAATTCATGAGTTATAACCTTATTTATGAGTTATATATCTATTCTTGTATTATACTTATTAATTGAACCTGATGAACCATATGAGTTATATTCTATTTGAATACCAAACTTTCATGTGCTATAAACCTATTCATCATTCCATTTGTTATTTGAACCATATGAACTTATTTGATGAGTTATGAGACAAAGCCATTCTTGTGAGCTAACCTTGAAACACCTAGCCTCAGAAATATGGTAGTATATTCCTTACTCACTAAGAAATCTCACTAGTTGTTGTTAATGTTTTTCATGAGATTAGTATTTATCAGCTCAGTTCTTCAAGCATCCTCCTTCCTAAAGAACCATTTTGATCAATGTAATTTCTCCATTGATATATTAGTAATTGAAGTATACTTTAGTGCTCCATAAGTGTGAGAGGGATATTCTTTTGGTCTAAATGGAAATCATATGAATAGTATTGTATGTATTAACTAATTATTGTTATTATAAATGATATGAGACCTATGAGACTTATGAGTAGTGTATGTGTACTTGAATATGATCATGTGATGTGACAAGATAGATGAGTATATATGTGTTCAAGTTCTGATCTTGAGGATGACCATGTGTGTTTAGCTACTATGATGCCATGTGGATTGTTTGCTATGTGGGTTTTACGGGTTTTCGGTGACCTTATGCCTACCTATGCCCTAGGACCTTCACAGTTGTGAAGTTAGGCTATGACAGTTTGAAGTTAAATGTTGACACTCTATATGAGCAATCAGATTTTTGATATCTAACAACAAATGCTGCTCTGCACATGCACCTTGTCAAAGCTTTTGGTCTCCTTTTACGATCTTTTCTTTCAGTGTGTTTCTTTGCTCTAATTCCTTGACAGCCACAAACCCATCTACGCATGAGTACTATCCCACTATATACTTCATATTCTATATTGCCACGACGGATACCAAATCCAATTTCCATGGAATATGCCTTGCAGAATACCTCTGCATCAGCAATGCCACGAAAAGTCAAGCCTACTAAATCTTCAGACCTCCATAACTTGACATCTTTATCAACCATACCGAGTAGTTCTTGAGTTGCTTTATTATTGACAAAGTCTGTTGATGCCACCATCTGGTTCTCAAAACTTCCTTCCCAATATGATCCTTTCCTTGATTGACTATTAACGCCAAGAGATTTTTGAATAGGATAATAATCTTTGAGTGTGCTCTTTGATGAGTCATTGAGTTCCATATTACGACTTTCTGCTTGGTTGTTAGAGGTGAATATGCTTTTAGAATTCAAATTGTTTTCCATGACAGAAATTTGGAATGAGCTATTCAAAATTGTTTATTTTTATTTAGAATGATAAAAAGATTTGTAAAGCAAGTTTTTGTATGGAACCACACTAAAAGTAGTTATTACTTAGATTCATTTGCAAGCATGCAAATGAATCTTTTAAGAAGATATGTAAGACTGAACCATAATGAGGTCTAATATAGCAACTTTAAGAAGTTAAGTAAGACTAAACCATATAATAAAGTGCCTCATTGTTTGAATGGTTGTATGTTTTAAATAAAGAAAAAAAAACCAAAATTATAATAGATGTAGTGTGTAAGTGAAGTCAAATAGTAGCTAAGCATGCAAATCTAATTTAGAAACACGACTGGATTCTCTGATGCATGCTTGCATCGAGAAAATAAAAAAAAATGACTAATACTTAAATTATGCTTTAAGCAACCTCTAATCTAACCAATGAATTATTAGAATCAGTTATATCTAATTTTGACAACTATAAATATGACCGATATTAAAGAAGTTTTTATTAAAGGACTTTGCAAAAGCTTCGTATGCTTATATAGTGTGTTGGACTATTGAATTTCAAGATTATAAAAAGCAATGTAGAAGAACTTATTAAAAAAAAGCAACTATGATAAGTTATAAAAAGCAATGTAGAAGAACTTATTAAAAAAAGCAACTATGACAAGTTAAGCAACTAGTCAAAGCAACCTAACTATCATTAATATACAACATGTCAAAGCAGCTTAAACAAAGCATGCTTATCCAAAACCTCTTAAACAAAATCAGATTTCTATCTCACAGAAACAAGTAAATTATCAGTGGCAATCTTGGAAAATGGTCTAAAAGAATTCTAAGTGCCATATTATAGCTTGAAGATTATTTAGATCTGCAAGTGCCATATTACATATTGAAGAGCTATAGTAAACACATTCGACTTTTGATAGAAGAAAAAAATTAAGCACTTAAAATTTAGCAATAGATGTTCAAATGAACATAAAAAAATTTGTATCATAACAATTTATAATATGGAAACAATTGATTTAAATAGAGATAGACTACTACAAAAATATCAAAAGTTTTAACAAACTAAATAAGCATAAGAAGACCTCATGAACTAATAATACAAAAAAAAAAAAAAAAAAAAGAGCCTGCGACTAAAATACTTGCAATTAGCTTAGGCATAGTACAATAATTCTTGAGTTTTTTGTACAATGCATAGGCAATAAAACAAGCAAAAACAATAGAGTAACCAATCTTATATTGTTGTCTTGATTTATGCAGACGAAGCCTTTCACGTTCAATACAGTTTAGCTTCTCCTTCAAGGCATTAATATCCATAACCATCAAACCCATTTCTTATTTCAGTAGCTCATTTTGAATCTTACAAGTTACATTTTCACTCCTTAATTCCTCATTCTCTATCTTTAATCCATTAGTCTCCTCAAGTGTAGCTGAGCTAAGTGCACAAGATTCAGCAGCTTGTATGAAAGCTGATTCCTTTCCTCTCTTAGCTCATCTAGCTGCCTTTTGATCCCATTCACATACATCAGTTGATAGTCATTCATCTTTTTTCCTTCGCCTTCCATATTAAGACTAAAAAAACGAGGATACTAAATTGAAAAACTATTAAAATAATGGAGGAAGATAAATAGAAAATGAAAGAGCAAAATGTTTGTAAGTGGCTATAGGTTGTCTTTCTCATTAAGAAACAAAGCAAAATATATAGAGCTCTTTACCAATGTTAAACTAAGGTTACTTCAAAAAGTTAACTAACCTGTCATAGCACATATGCACACTAATCTAGATATAACTAGAACTAACCAGACATGCACAATTTGAAAAATAAACTTGAATTAAATACTTATGTTAAGTTGATGGATGTGCACATCAACATAGCAATTACAACATAGAACACTTTTAATATCAAGTTTGATTAGTCGAATGTGTTTTTCTCACTAATGACCAAGATGTGATTTGTTGCATAAAAAAGGTATGCCTTGTATTTTCCAAGTAATAATTGGTCCGATCAATCTTGATAGTGTCGTAAATGAAGATATGATCCAACTCAATCCTTCACTCTTGCACATAATTTCAGACATGTAGTTTTTGCCATGGTCATCATTGTGGATGTATAATATCAAAGCTCTTGTGAATATGGCCAATTTGTGTCATTGAATTGTTGATTTTTGAATCATATAAGCACTAACCTTAAGGTCTGTAATAGAAATGAAGCACTTAATTAGTCCCATTAAGAACAGAGCATCTAGATTGCTATAACTCACTAGGTTAGGAAGATATTCATATTCATTATCTGATAAATTTGCTAATGGCTTAAACATTAATCTTAGGTTAATATGTTTTAGAGTTTCACTCATTCTAGAAACACAAGTAAAAATCTTGCATCTACAAAGTACAATCAACCAATAAGGACAAACACTTCATAGTTTAAATTACTTTTAAATGAAAAAAAGAAAAAAGAAAAGAAGTAATAGACAGGCAGACTTAACGTTAAAGTTAGCTGCTTGACGGATCCAGGACCTTTTTCGGCAACTTTGCAATTGATCATGCATAAAATTTCTAAATTTTCATCTACAAAGAAGTTCATAACTCTATTTGCCATAATTAACCAATTGTGAGACCTCGCTCGAACACCAATCCAATCCACTAAAGTGAATCGAAATGCTCTTTTGGGTTTGAACTCATGATGAAGTCCTCGGGCTTAGATTGGTTGATTTTGAAAATTGATTTAGAGTCGCCACCTTACTTTATTTTTATTTGAGAAAATATAAGGTAAAAACCCATTAATGACTCCAATTTTTATCCCAAAAGAAAAGTACACTAGCCTCGAAACCAAAGAGTATTCAGAGACTAGGTTTTTTATTTATTTCAACAAAATAATTTTGACAATTAATATAGAAGTGACTTAAAAATGGATTTCATGTATAGTTTAAAATGCATGATCAATTCATAAAATGCATAAAAGAAATAAAAAGGAAACCTAACTAGTGAAGAAGGTGATGGGGGAGAAGTTGATTAATTTTAATTGAATTCAATTCTTGGACCAAGCATGCCTGCATATCCCTTTGAATGGAAATCAAAACCCACGCAGTTCTCCATTCTTGCGAAAGGATTTTAGTCAAACCACTTTATCATGTTTTGATTAATTGATTGAGTTGAGTTGAGTTGATTGATTGATTGATTTTAATTGATTACCAGGTTGAATTAATTATTTTAGATTTTAATTAACTAATCTAAGTGAATCAATTACGAGAAAAGAATTAGGCAAGGAGCCCAAAGGGGAAGAAGAGAATAATCCCAAGAAGGGAAAAATAAATTAAATAAATGAAAAAGGGAAAGGGAAAGGGAAAGATGATTACCTTGCACTCGTGTGGCTTTGAGATGGAGGAGATTTGTCTTGGTCAGCAGCGGACTTGCCTCGGATGGTTTGGCTCGGACGGCAGAGAATTTGCCTCGGATGGCGAGAAGCTTTTGACTTGACAGGTCGGCTCGGGAAGTTGCAACTCAATTTTCTTTGCAAAGCAAGGAGAAATAGTAAAGAAAAATTTAAAAAAAATTAAAAAGAAAAGAAAAATTAAAACTAGAGAGCTCGTTCCTTGGTGGACCAAGCTTATGGGGATGGTTCGCTTGATGCAAAGGCTAATCAAGCAAGCCAAGAGGTGAAGAATGATGAGTGGGAGGTCCCCTATATATTGGGTGAAGGTTGGGAAAAAGTTTCATGCACTTCCGATATGGGATACGGTGCAAAAAAAGGGTGAAAATTCGGAAAAAAGGAAAAAAATTAAAAAATGAGTGTGGATCCGCAGAGAATCCCGATGGATCCGCAGAGACTTCCTGCGGATCCGCAGGCATTCCCTGCAGCTCGACAACTCTGTTTTGCATTTTCGTCTATTTTTGCTTGTTCTTCGTCCGTTTTCAGCGATTCCAATTGTGTCAGGCTTCGTATTTAGTCTCGGATGATTTGAGAGTAGTTCAGAGGGTGATGGATTTTGGTAATTTTTGACCGCCAGTGTCACATCCCACTTTTGTGATATGACGATCCTAAGGTATGGGTAAGTCTAAAGCCACCAAAAATCCGTAGAACCCACACCTGCTATCCAATCGAATATGGTATCAAGCATTAACCACAAATAACACATACAAATCTTCCCAAGATCAGAACCTGCTATGTATGTACTCACTTCACACTATAAATCCAATTAATTCATTTATACCAACCATCATTCTTATTTCTCAATTAGTTTGTACATATTTCTTATCATCATATTGAGATTTATTTTTATAAGTCATTTATCGTCATTATATAACATACATTCATAAAACTACATTTCATTAAACAATTATATTATTTAAATAACTTTTGTCTTCCAATGACTATGGAGCAACTAACAAATTAAACATCTAAATTTTAACATATATACGTACCATAAAAATATAAACTGTTACATATATGTACATAACAAAATAAATTTACTTCCTTGCACTGATCTCAAATGGAGAATACTAGAAAATCTTCCTATTACTTTATTGTCTTCCTGTAAAAATTAAGGGAGTAAGGTGAGTATAAAACCCAGTGAGTAAAGAATATACTGCTATAAATTATGTGGTTTGGTATTCAACGATAGCTACAAAAAAAACGTTTAGGGTTCATACTTGTATTTGAATCAAATGAAATCAACAGAATCATAACATGAATTATTAAACAAATGTGACAAGGATCGAATGAACAGGTGAAGTAATAACCAAATGGATTTCAAGAAAGAAACATATGAATATATGAAGTAAAAGTGACCAATAAACACCTCATATTGGGAGTATGAATCCTCATATATAAATTAGCAGAAATTATTACCAATATAATGTAAATTTTATTCACATATCCAATATAGTACTGCAGAACCACAGATTTCCAATAATAAATTAAACACAAGGTTAGCTAGACTTTGTGGCTAGGGCATTCAAATACCTCATAGCAAGGTA
>CATKHJ010486119.1:0-10537 GCA_949750685.1 Vernicia montana
AATTAATCTCTCTCTCTCTCTCTCTCTCTCTATATATATATATATATATAGAGAGAGAGAGAGAATTTTATTATTTTTTTTATGGAGATATTATTATTTGATGTTATTTAATTTTAATTAAGTAAACATAGTTTCTGAAGAACTTGTATTCTAAATTTTAGTTCCTGAAAAACTAGTATTATCTATAGTTTATGAAGAATTTGTATTCTTATAGAATTAAATAAATTAATACAGTTCTTGAAGAACTAGTATTATCAATAGTTCTTGAATAACTAATTAAATAAATAAATAAAATATAAATTACTGAAAAATTAGTACCCTAAGTTCCTGAAAAACTAAGTATCTTAAATTTATGGTACACTAGTATTCTAATTTGTTAAAGAATTGATATCCTACGTTCCTGCAGAGCTATCTTGAAAAGTGAATTTGAGATGAATTTAGGAGAAACAAAATTTTGTATCGGCCTGTAAATCGATCATTTATTCCAAAGAGTCCTAATACACTAGTCTACCTATGTGGAAAAGGTACTTAAGTAATTTTGCATAGATAAATCATTTCCCTTAAGCATATTAACGGTATCCGCTCATTAGAAGTGAATAAAGACCATTTTTAGATCTAAAAAGATAACAAAGAGCTATTTGGTCATGAAGTATCATATTTGAGTGCTATAAGGGCATTCATGTATCTTGCAAATTGCATCAGGCCTGATATGCATTTGCAAGAAAAACTCCTAGTTAGGTATAACTCTGCACCTACCAAGAGACATGAGAGTGGTGTAAAAGACTTATTGTATTATCTTCAAAACATTATTGATTTGGTTATATTTTCATATAACTCATATTTGACATTGGTCTACATGCGGATGTTAGTTATTTGTCTAATCCATATAAGGATAGATCTTAAACTAAGTATGTGTTTACTTATGATGATACTGCAATTTTATAAAGATTTTTATGGTACTAAAGTACCTCAATAAATATGCTCCTATTATGTTGTTTGAGAATAATGCAATCTGCATTGTACAAACTAAAAATGGATATATTAAGGGTGATCGAATTAAATATATTTTATCCAAATTCTTTAATACGCATAAGCTTCACAAGAGTGATGAAATAGATATCCATCAAATTCGCTCGAGTAACAACATAGCAGACTTATTTATTAAGTCTTCATATAATGTCATATTTGAATGGCTTGTTTTATTGATTGATATGTGCCGTTTTAAAATGTTGTCCTCATCAGGGGGGAGCGAATCAGTATAAGATTGTACTCTTTTTCCTTAGTCAAGTTTTTATCCTACAGGGTTTTCTTGACCAAAAGTTTTAATGAGGCAATTTGTGCAATGATAGAATAGCGCATGAATTGTACTCTTTTCTTTAGCTATGTTTTTTCCCACTGGATTTTTTAGCAAGGTTTTTAACGAGGCAAATTCATGGCGCAAGTAATATATAAGGGGAGTGTTATAAATAATTATTATATGTGGATATTACTTAAACATCATTGAGTGTATATTTTAAAGAGATTATAGTATATGGTTATTTCAGTAATGTTGTATACACTAAACCTAACTATTTCTCTATATAAGGGAAGTTAGAGTTAATCTAATAATAAGATTTTGGAACTCCTTTTATTCTCTACATATTTTTTTCTCTCTTTACTTTATTGCTTAATATATCTTCTTATTGTTTTTGATATACTAAGCTAATAAGCCGATTTACAACACAAATATGTTTTTTAGGCTAAGGATATTAAAAAAAAAAAAAAAAAAAAAAAACCTCATATTTGTTTCGAAAAATTACAATTGTTTCAAACCTTTCCACATGTCTTTATCCTAATTTGATTAAAATTGAAATGTAAACTAATCTATGATATCTATCAATTTTTTAGCTACTCATCCCTGAATTCAACTATACCATAATAAATTAAATAGTAAATTTAATTAAATAAATTTAATTCTTATATAATTCTTTCATTTTGACGTGATTTCATTTCATTTAGAATGATTTTTTTTTTATTTGAAAGAATTGAATTATATTATTAGTTATACTTTTTCAAACATGAGAATTGACAAAATAAAATTCAATTAAATAAAATTCTTGTAAAATTTGAGTTTTCAAATAGGGAAAAGGAAATTTTATTTTCTTATTTGGTAATATACAAAAATTACAATTTGTTATAATTTTTTTATTTGAAAATTTTAAATTTAGGTGACAATAAAATTTATTTTTAAAAAAATTATGTTTCAAATTTTTTAAGAAAAAATCATATTTGATTGTTAAAAAAATAACATGAACTAAGAAAATCTTGAAATAGTAAATATCATCAATTTCACTTGCATTCATCTTCCAAAGTGTAAAATAAATATTAATATATTAATATATAAAATATACAAATATACAAATATTAATATAAATAGAAAATTGTATGTATAGTATTAGTTTCGGGTATTTACAGGAGATGATTAGGTATTAATTTATTATCCCATGAAAAGGAAAGAGGGAATTTCCTACCATATTGGAATTGGATTTCCGAAAACAAAAATTGTATATTAAAGTGATTTTCAAACTAAACTGAAAATTTTGATTTGGTATAGTTTTTCAGATCACACCAAACTTAAAAATTGAATTAAACCAAATTAAAATATTCAAATTTGGTTGGATTTTTAATATGGTTTTAAGTTATTTTTTACTTTTTAACAAATTTAAAGTTAAAATAAAATTTAGAAATTAATATTAAATTTAAAAATATTACACTTTATAAACATACATTAACACATTTTATGTAAGTCAAACCAAATGGTTATTTAATAAATACACATTATATGTAATTATATAGTTTTAAACAAAAAGGTAATTACATAAATAAATATTATATATACATATGTAATAGTATTTAGTTTTGGTTTAGTTTGATTTCTTAAAAATTATACTCAAAAATATTATAAATAAAATTAAATTGTGAACTAAAATTTTTTAATTTTCTCAAATCGAATCCAACTATTTTAAAAAATAAACCAAATTAAATTGTTAAATTTATTTATTATGTTTCTGTCTTTTCTTTTCTATATGTCGGCATTGTTATGCTATGACAAGGATGACAAATTTTATTGAATTTTGTTTGTATCCTCTCCTCATAGCTGACAAATATTTCTCAATCTTCTAGTTATTATTACTTGATAAGTTCTCTTAAATCTCAATCCTCAGCTGTCTGCTAGATCATGAAAGTTCGTTTTTGATTCATGTTAAAATTAAAATAGAAATGAAAATGTATATCTAGATTTTAAAATTATTTTTAAATAATTAAATAAAATTTAATAGTTAGAACAATTGTTATTATTAAAAATATATATCATTTTAATATAAATTAGAGTTATTTAAATATAAAAATATTAAGAAAATAAATTTATTGTGAAATTTCACCACTAGTTATATTCTATTCTCAATTTCTGAACACACTAAACATGTTGTTTAGTTTGGCAAAAAAAAAAAAAAAAAAAAAAATGGTGTTTAGGAAAATTGAAAATTAAGTGCTGAATAAATTAAGTGATATAATTTTTAAATTGTAAAAATATTTAAAAATCTAATTACTTATTGTATTTAGTGCAAATTAAATTTAAGTTAAAAATTTTAACTTATTATTTTAAATGATTTTTAGCTTAATTGAGATTTTTAAAATAAGTGTTTTTAAATTATTTAAAATGATTAAGTGCTGAATGACTTTATTAAATACCCCTTTGGTTTTTCGACTAAGTTTTACCTACATTGAGTGCATATACCTATCTAATTAGATAAGAATACATAAAATAAAAAATGGTATCAGTGTCTTTTCAGTAGGTAAAAAATAGACAAAAAAAATCATATTAGCTAAAATATCTCAACACTCATTAATTTATTGTATAAGATAAATCTATACACTTAGTATAAGTAAATAATTTTCTTGATTTTCTTTGTTTGATAAGGCCTAATGTCAACCCTAATTACTCATAAATTTTTGGCATTGGACATTGTCTAGCGACTAGCCTGGTACTTCCAATTTGAATATTAATACAATTATGCATCCCTGTGACATTGTGAAATTGACAAGTATTATTATGTCTTAATTAGATAGAATATATAACCTGATATGTTTTTGAGAAAAAAAAATGAATTTTCATAATTTGAATTTCTTTGATATCTGTCACGGGCCAGGGTGCCTTGCAGGCACAAGAGCAAAGGTTCTCCATGAGAAACCAAGTGTTCACAGAGGAAGCTTTGCAAGCAAAGCTCAAGTCCAAACAACCATCTTCTAGTGGAAGTAATAAAATTATGTTGGGAAGTATACTCCATGTGAAATTTGCAAGAAAACAAACCATGAAGAAAAATATTATTGGCATAAGGGAAAGCCACAATGTTTCAAATGTAAGAGATTTGGGCATGTGGCAAAAGCTTGTAAATTTAAGGAAGAAAATGCTGCAAACATGGTTCATAAAGAAGGGGAAATTTTTTTTATGTTTTACATAGAAAAGTAATTTAAAAAAAAAAAAGGAGAGTCTAAGAAAATCGAACTAGAATTTTGAAGAGAAGTGCTCCAGGACATCAAGAATTTGGAGAGAGGTGCTCCAAGAAATCAAAAAATTAAGATGTTGGAGAGAAGTGCTCCATACATAAAGGTTAATTTTGCAAGTTGGAGAGATAATGCTCTAAGATCAACTTCAAGATCATCCAATCTGGAGTATTTAGCAAAAGCATCAAGAAGGAGTGTTGAAATTGTTGCTATTGCAAAATACTCCATATCAGTATTTTGTATTGTATACTTGTTAATCAATGTATTTTGTATTAGCTTTAAAATCTTCTGATCTATTAGCTAGCTGTTATAGGAGTTGTTGTGTCAGTTTAGAGTTTGAATCAATTGAATTTCAAATTTCAAATGCTAATAGAAGAGATGTGTAATATAAAGGCAAATGATGCTCTGTTTTTTGTGATAAAAAAAATATATATATATAAAAAAAACAGAATATTAAGAGCATTTCTCTTCAGATTTCTTGTGTTTTCTCATGTTTTTCACCTCTAAAAACCAACAGTCTATAGGACTCATTCTCTACGGAGATTCCACACTTTTTTCCAAGTTTGAAACCCATCTAGTTTTCACTAGGTAGCTCGCTTAAGGTATAGTTATTATGGGCGTATATGGATTGGTTTGGGTGGTTTTTGAGTAATATGTCAGACCAAATCGATATTTTTGGTTTGATAAATTTTCAAACTGAAATCAAATTAAAATGATGTGAAACCAATAATTTCGGTTGGTTTGATTTATTAAAAATTATATTATGTTTGGTTTACATTGAATTAAATTTTGTATCAATTTTAAATTTGAATTGATTTCTATTAAACACTTATTTTAACTTCTAAAATTATAAAAAAATAAAAAAAAATTATTTATAAATATCTTAAGAATTTTTTTAATATATATATATATATATGAAATAGACAAATGAAAAAATAAATTAAAAAATGAAAAGAGATTGAGATTAATCCTTTTCCTAAAAAAAAAAAATATTAATCCTATTTAAATTAAAGTTATAACCATTAAAATGAAAATGAAAATGAAAAAAATAATGAAATATTTTAATAAATATATGATATTATTAAATGAAATTACTAAGAAATTATCCCCTAAAATATTATTAAATATTTTGATGGATCATTCAATTAATAATCTCTTTTTATACTATTATAATTTAATAACTTATAATATTTTTTATATATATATTTAATACTTCGGGTTGGTTCAAGTTATAATGGTTTGAAATTTTATTAAACCATAAACTAAACCAAAAATTTGGTTTACTTATTTTTTGAATCATGACTAACCCTATATATTTGCAAACTATGATTTTCGGTTTGGTTTGAATGGATTGATCGATTTGATTAGGTTAAAATTTTTTTTGTACAACCCTAGGCATAGTCCACAAACCAACCAATTGGTTTCAAGAATGGTGGAGGGCTTACACCAAAACAATCCAACCTAAAATTATAATTCCCACTTTTTGAGAAGGAGAAACTACTAGATACGAGGAGGAGAATGTTCCCCTAATTTTCTTATTTATGAAATTGTCCAGCCGATCCATACTTTCATATCAACTGTACCTTAGGAGGGTTAATAGGCCTACAAAATGGCCATCTTGCACGGGTGATAGAGTGGACCCATCACAATATCAAAATAGAGAATTATAGAATAAAAATATTTATTTGACGCCTATATATGCATGTATAAATTAAAAAATTAAAAAATATATATAAAAAGTTTTAAGATTTAAATTGTTATAAGTTAAAAATTATTAATAAAGTTTTAGCTAGTGATATTGTAGTTTTTGTTTTTCAGATACTAGAGTCATTTTAAAAAATTGTAAGGTTACTAAATTGAATTTAAGTTATTGTTTAATTAAAATATGTGGAAAGTATTATTGTATTAATTACTTACATAGTGATGGCATTTTTTCTCTCCCTTTGGTCGGAGCTTTCCGGGCCTTGAGGCCACCCATCAATCGGAACAAAGGAGTACTAGACACTGGGCCTAGGCTCTGGTAGACACTGGACCTGCCTAGGGAGAGAGAGAGGACATTGGGCCAAGAAAACTTTGGGCTTGTTATGAGCGTGAAAGAGATAGTGGATCCTTGTGGGTATAGATGCATAGCATTGAAGGTGATGAACCCTCATTGTTAGAAGGTGCTGGACCTTGCAGTGATGGAAGGTGCTGGACCTTGATGTGGGAACTAGAAGGTGCTGGACCTTGGCTACTAAAAGGTTATGGTCCTTGATACATGGAAAAGCTGAAAGGTGTTAGACCTTTGATGTTGGAGGGACTAGAGTTGAGCTTCTGAGTTGATGATGGATCCTAGCTTGCATGACAAAGACACAAAGAAAGAAAGTATTAGGAGGCCGTGCCAAGCCTATGGCCTGACGCAGTGTAATACCCCAAGTTCATGTTAGCCATATATGCGTTGAATTCTTTGTTTATGCTTGTGTAAACCTACAATTTGAAGAATTAAGGGAAAGAGCCAGGTAATGTCCGTTACTTAATTGTTACGAGAGTTACTATGAATTGCAAATTATGGAAATTTTTACAAAGAGTAAATTCACGGCCGTTAAGATTTGTTAATGCCCGTTACCTGTATGTCACGCCCATTACATATCAAGAATGTTCGTTTCTTAATTTTGGAAATTTTAGATAGAGAACAAAGAAACGCCCGTGACATATGTGTAATGCCCGTTAATAAGTCATAAGCAGTATCATGAACAGTGTTGTGTAATGCCTATTACATATAGGTAATTCCTATTACACATATCGCAGATGTGAACAGTAGGCCAGGGCAAAAGTGACAATTTGTGATTTTTCTCTTCATTTAAATCCCCCAACTGCACTTAGAACCCTAATAACTTTGATTTATTATATTACCTAACTTCCTTAGACTCCATAACCTCCAAAATCACTTCTACATCGTTACCCAAAGATCCAAGTCAAGTTTTGTCTTCTTTTCTCTATCATTAAAGATTTGGGTAAGCAAGATAAATCCTAGGTTTTTGATTTCTGTATCTTCCCACCCTAGAATTTCTATTATTAAGGTAAGTTTAAGTTTATGATTTTTTATTTTGTTTAAGCTAAGAATTAAGATTGATTATACTCTATTTTCATGCTTGATGCTATATGTAGAACCGAGGAGAAGACATTAATAAGAAGATGATGGTATTGATGATGATCCTCATTTTTGTTTGATGTGAGGAAGAACACAAAGAGTAGATAGTTTCTTTTTGTCAAGGTGAATAGAAAATATACTACTATATTTATATTTGTTTACTTAAGGCTTATAAAGCCTATTTCATGTTCAAGTCATCTTATATGTTTATTGTTACTATATTCATGTGTTATCAAATATATGAACTAAGCATATTTACCAATATATGAACCATGTGATTATTGAAGATTCTTTTATGAGATCATGTAAACCTATCATGTGAACCATGTAATTCTTGTTGACCCTTTGATGTGACTATGAGAAAATAAGAACCCTAAAGTAAAAATCCCCGACTAATGTGGGTAAAACATTAGACTGTGTGCACACTGATACCCGTAGATAAGGTATATTATCTGGATCTTAGCTAGGAGGGGTTTCATTTTTCCTAGTCATGGAGCCTAATTTGCTTCATGTATCATGTGGGAAGTAATGCACATAAGAAGCCTCTGCTCCAAAATTATGTGGAGAGCATGCAAAACTAGCCTCTACTCTTAATGGATGTGGAGAGCCCTCCACTCCTAAATTATGTGTGATTTTTGATAAATCGTATAATGTGATATAATTATTCATGTGTCTTTGTTCCATTTGATACCAAATTATTATTGACTACCATGTGCCTATGATTCATGTGGACCATATGTCACTTGATATTAAGATTGAATACATGTACTCATTATATGTGAAATAAGAACCAATATTGTGAGCTAGCCTTGAATACCTAGCCTTCATAAGTATAGTAGTATATTCTTTACTCACTGAGTTATCTCACTAGTTGATATTGTGTTTTTTTTTTTTCAGGTGAGCAGTAGATTCTTTAGTTTGGTTCCTTAGGCTTTCTTTCTTTCTTCTATGAGAACCATTTGACCAATGTAAAGCTCAAGCTTAATTGTACAATTATGGTTAAATCTAGATGCTCTATGGATGTTAGTAGTTTTGATGATTATTGTATGTATATGATAAGAATGATGAGGACAAGTATTGAAGTTAATATTGAACATGTATTAAGTTTATTCTAGTTATGTGTATGTGTATTATGGATATATTATTTAAGTTTTGATCTTAGGATATGTGATATCTATGGTTTAGTTGCAAGATACCATTATGGATTGTTTTGTAGCATGGGTTCTACGAGTGGATGGTGACCTTATGTCTACCCATGACCTAGGACCATCATAGCTCCTAAGTTGGGATGTGACACACAGGCCTTCCGATGCTTAAATCAATGTGACTACATGTACGAAACTAAATACTTGGGAAAGAGTGCATTTGGAGATGATATCACTGCTTCCCTAGGTGTGTGAGTGAGAGTGTTAAAAATACTATCACTGTGACCTTTTGCAGTGGGAAAAAAGGTCTTTGGGCACTGAACTTTGCAGAGTGACTAGCTGATGGAGAAAAGGACAACATCCTAGTAGATGATTAAGTGACTACTCTTTGGCAAGGCCTTTATAGGCTCTTGGGGCAGCCAAAAAGGATGAGGGCTTACAAGTGTGTGTTATGGTTTCTCTTCCCTAAAAAGTCTCTTATATGTTGAAGACAGTTGAATTTTTATAGGGCTTTCTCGCTGAGGGAAAGGAGAGAGGATTACATGGTTGCAAGTGATTGATGAGTAAGGATCACATCATTTTGTAATTGGACAAAATGATATGATATCATTTTGTAATGATGTGCTTATTTCGGTGACTGTGGAGCCTTATGTTGAGGTGACTGAATCTCATTTCCTGAAGGTGGCAGGAACTGTGAGTCAGACAAGATTGTAAGAAGTTATCAAAGATGACTTTCTTTGTAAGCTAAGTTGAATCATTTGTTAGCGAGGCAAGGTGCTATTGGAGTAAGGTGTCTAGTGCTTGGATGACTATGAAGACTGTGAACCCTTAATTTTATACCCTTTGAGGTAATACATAGACTCGGTAAGAAAAACCTCCGGCGGTTAAAAATTACCAAAATCCATCACCCTCTAAACTACCTCCAGATCATCTGGGACTGAATACAAAGTCTAACACAATTGGAATCACTAAAAATGGAAAAGAAATGAGAAAAAATGAACAAATATGCAAAACTGGGGCGTTGAGCCGCAGGGCAGGCCTGCGGATCCGCCGGACACACCTGTGGATCCGCTAGGCACACCTGTAGATCCGTCGGGCTTCTCTGCTGATCCGCACCCACTTTTCAATTTTTCCTTTTTTTTTTTTGAATTTTCACCCTTTTTGCACCGTATCCCACATCGAAAGTGCATGAAGCTTTTTCCCAGCCTTCACCCTATATATAGGGGATGTTCCACTCATTATTTTTCACAACCTCTTGACCTCTTGGCTTGCTTGATTAGCCTTTGCATCAAGCAAACCATCCCCATAAGCTTGGTCCACCAAGGAACAAGTTTTATAGTTTTAAATTTTCTCTTATTTTATTTTATTTTTGATTTGCTATTGCTTCTTGCTTTGCAAAATAAATTTGGTTGCTACTTTTCGAGCCAACCTGTCAAGTTAAAAGCTTCCCGCCATTCAAGGCAAGTTTCCTTCCGTTCGTGGCAAGCCGCTGTGAGGCCTCGCCCGAACGCCCCTCCCCTCGCTCATGGGGGAAAATTTCCTTAAGGAAAGGCGAGAGCGATTTTTAAGGGAGGTTAATGAACGGGTTTCGGTGCTCACGATTGGAAGCGGCTATCGCCTCGGAAAATTGATTTTTGATTTTGAAAAGGATTCGGGAGTCGCCACCCTAATTTATTTTTAATGGGAAAATTAAGAAAAAACCCAATTTGACTCCAATTTT
>CATKHJ010486183.1:0-41536 GCA_949750685.1 Vernicia montana
AGGAAATATTAGATTATCTTAATTAGGAGAATATATATTTTAGTCAAATTGAATTACCAAAAATTTTATAAAAGTATTAAAATATATTTTTTGAAGTGTCAATATTATTAAGTTAATAATAATAATAATAATAATAATAATATAATCAAACTGTTCACGATTTTATTAATCGAGTTGTTTGCGAACCTGTTCACGAGCTTATAATCGAACTGTTCACGAGACTGAACGAGCTGAGCTTAATTTTGCTCAAACTCGGCTCGTTTATTTATCGAGCTTTAAAATAAGGTTCAAGTTTGACTCATTTATAAAACGAACCGAACGCAAACGAGCTTTTATCGAGCCGAACACCGAGCCGCTCGCGAATGGCTTGACTCATTTACACCCCTAATTCTGATTAGAACTTGAAACCTTTCAGCATTAAATACGATTTCAGTATCATTGAATTAAAATTTCGTTGGATATATTTGATTTACCTAGAGTACTGTGTAATTTGATATGAAAATGTTTTAAGCTAATGAATTATTACATTGCTTGAACATTTGCCGACAAAGTCTAATAATAAGTATATACACTAATTATTATAATATTCTATCTTTTTCTGTTTACATTTAATTTACAACTATAAATTACCTTATATTTATATATGTAATTTTACATGTAAAATAAATGTGCTTATATATATACATTTTAAGCAAATGAATTATTACTTTAATTGAACATTCGTAGGCAGTGACAAAATCAAAAAAAAATTTATGGAGATCAAATTTTTTAGATCATAATTTACATTAATATGATATATATAATCAAGTTAATTTCTATATATTTAACAGAAATTTTCACATAAAATAAATGGATCAAATATAATATATGGCCAAATTTTTATAATTTTATATTTAAAAATTTTATATTTTGAAGGTTAGGGAAGTAATAGCCTCCCTAACTCCATCATTATTCGCAGGTAAAATCTAATAATAAGTATATATATACACTTTAGTATAAATTTAATTTCAAGTATATATATATATATATATATATATATATATATATATTTCTTGGCTTGAGATGTGTGATAAGAAAATTATTATATGTTGTTTGATAAATTGTGGCCATCTCAATCAAGGAGGTTAGGATTGGAGTTAATTGTTGTAGGTGCCATGCATGTGGAGTGATAGGACCTTAACCTCTGAGTTAGGGTAGAGAATTTTTTGACCAAGAAAAGGAATTAATTGAATATATCACTTGTCATGTTGTACATATATACATTATAAAACCACACCTAATTGACTAAGTTCTTCATATCTTTAAAATATTATGAGAAAAACAATTAAATTAAGTGTAATAACATAATCATCATGTATCTGTAAAAAACATTAATTAAAATCTTAATTCTTATATTACAGAGCTAGAAATTTTTTTTTACAGGGGATCAAATTTCTTAAATTATAATTTATATTAAAATAATATATATAATTAAACCAATTTCTATATATTTTAAAAAAAATTCACATAAAATAAAGAGGGCCAAATATAATATATAGCTAAATTTTTATAATTTTATACTTAAAAATTTTTGTATTTTAAAAGTTAGGGGATTATGGCCCCCTCGGCCCCTTAGTCAGTGGAGGAGCCAAGACCTTAAGTCGGGGGCAGAAGTCTAAAAGTCCATCAGCTTCAGCCGTTTATTATGAAGTGATACTATCTTTTACAATATATTTTAAAACATCAAGTATAACAGAAAAGTACATAATAAACTCTTTTTTTTTTTTTAACATCACTTAATTGCCTTCCACCTTTTTTTTAAGGGCGCAAATATTAAAAATATCATAATTTAATATACTATTATAAACATTTTATAAAGTTGAGAGAACAATTACACACCCTCAATTATATATAACCCGCCATTGTCCCTAACTCTGTCATTGATTAAAGGAGATTCAATCATAATTTTCTATACCTAATGGAACTCTTTTTTACCAGTTTATGAATTAATTATCCGTATTTTAGTAAGCTTTAAAGTATATACAAATGTTTAGTAATTTAATATTTTTTTTCTCTCTCCTCTTTCTGTTAAAATATTTAATATATATACTTGTTAAACATGGCATAATGTAACCCTGATAATGAAAATGAGTAGAGAAAAGGAACATAATTTTAAAAAAAAAATAGAAAATAAAAAAGTAGGTATATATATATATATATATATATATATATATATATATATATATATATAAAGAATAAAAAAATAGAAAATAGAAAAAGCACATGTGTTATTACGTAGAAAGTGTCAGGAACGGTGGCGTTTAATACAAAGAAGTGGGAGTGCACAAAATTGGATAAGACAATATTGATATATTCATAAACGGTGTCTGACAATGCCAAATATATATAATATTACAAAGTCTACTGCTTCTTTTGTTTTCTTTTATATATATATAAAAAATATATTTTTTAATTTTATTTTATGACTTGTCCACCTCACTTTTGATTTTTCTTTTTTTTTTTTTTTAACTTTTTAAATAATAATTTTTTTAGTATTTAGAAATATGACTTGAACATAAATCTTTTATCGAAATAAAATATGCACGTATTGCGAAATATTTTTTTTATAATTTATAATAATTAAAGATATATTTAGAAATGCTTCTACAATGTAAAATTTTGAATGAAAAATACTTTTATTCCTAAATTAAATAATTATAAATGTATGTGTCAAGGCCCCTAACCAAGGTCCAAACTGTAAGAGGCCACAACTGGGCTCACTATAATCCAAGCTCCATTCTAATTTTGCACTAAAGTAAACAAAGAGAGAGATTTGTCATTGTTTAGATTAAAATTTGCCCAATTCTTAACAAATTCTAATCAATAATTCAACATTTTATACCAGTTTGTTTAAGTGTTGATTATACTATATTATTAAATAGAATATAAGTATATACTCACATTTACTCAGTGTTTTAAAAATCGAACTAGTAATCAAACCGATCAGGTCACCGATTTGATTTGACCAGTTCGATTCACTGATCTGATATGCTCTTTTTATTTATTTTTTTAATTTTTTGTGAAAACGACGTCATTTTGACATATCTGATTTTTTAAGCATTTAGACCGGACTAATGGCCGATTCCCAATTTAACCGGTTCGATCTGATTTTTAAAACATTACATTTACTATGTCATAATATTTATTATAATCAAAATATTGATTGAATTAGATAGGGTAACTTCAGAGAAATACTGAAAATTGTATAATGCAATGAATTATCAATAGTAAACTCCTTTCCAAATGAGAATAATGACATCTGCAGTCTCAGTATACAACATTCACAAGTTAATGACTTAATGCCCAGTGAAAAAAATAACAATTGGTTGCAGTATCTTTCTCTTTTCCCCCTTTTAGTACATCAGAAAATTTTAAAGAGGTAGGATTTATTGAGATTTAAACCGCTAATCTCTTATATTACAAGATAAATACTCGATCACTCAAGAGAGTAATAACCCAATGTTAAACTACAATAACACCTCGAACTTGAAATGCATTGACGAAAGATACAACCAGCAGCCTTTCACAAAAAATAATAATTCCAAGAAGGTGATAGCACTAACAAATGTTCTATGGTGATGACAAACTGACAATTTGCCAGTAACACTGAATCTCGTATACATTTATCAACAAACTTAGACCAGCCTAACAATGAGTCCAAGTGAACAAGGTAAAGACCATGATATCTAAATTCTAAAACTAAATTGGATCATCTACTTTTTGATTCATTCTCAGCTAGCTTATTCCTCAAATCCTTGAGAGCATCTACAACTTCAGAATCAAGATTGTGCTTTAACAATCTACCTTGAAAAGAAGTGGACCTGAGAAGGTTAAGAAAACAATTAACCACTCTTAGTATCAAGATGCAATGTAACTCTTCTAATGACCATCTGATCCAGTGCCAGAGCATCATAATCAACGAAAATAAATAATAAATAAATAAAGGTTCTGAATTCCTCAGAATCTTTCTTGTCTTGCCTAGAGGTGTTTTCTTTTTCTTAAAAAAATTTACTTTTTACACATACTTATCTATGGTTTTTCTTTTTGCATTTTGAGAATCAGTTGTGTTTATATTTTCCAAAATAATCAGGCTGGTAAGTGGAGCTTCAACATTGCCACAAGTCAAGATGATGCGGGGACCTTTTAGTGTTGCAGGCGAATACAAGCCTGCAGGCTGCGACTGACTCCCAAGTGGGTGAATCTACTAAGTCAACCATTTCAGTTTGATCCTCATGTCTCCCTAATCCAAAAATGCAGGGCCTTATTTCAAACCTCATTCCAATCTGATCATTGATTCATGGCAAACCTCAATCAGTCACATGTAGAGGGAAAGGAACTTTCCCGCAGATCACATACTGGCTTGCAAACCAGGACATTAAGTTCCAGATGTGCTTATGCTGTTATGAAGCATGTTAGGTTATCTCATGTTTTGGTGTCAAGGATTTGGTGTTAACATAGGATTTACTGCACTTCATTTAATGATGAAGTGAAACTGAAATTACTTGTGATCCCATCAATGAGTTGCTGATAATTTATTTTATTGGAGGATAACACTCATGATCTTCATTTTGTAATTCATTTTCAGAAAAAGGAATGTTAATTCAAATGGAGTGTACCATTGTTCTTGAAGCATCCTCTCCATCTCCTTGTGCGATGCCTTAATCTGCACCCAAAAACATTAAAAGAGAATGAAAATCAAATCATACGTTAGTAATTTGTGATAACAGAGATTTAAATATCAATAACATGAATAGAACACGAGATATTGCTCACTTCAGAAACCAAAGCCTTGCAACTCCAAACAAAGGCTCCCTAACAACACAATGCAAAAAGCAAGCCCATCAGGCAGTTGACAGATAATGATAAAAATAGTGTCAGAATATGTTAGTCATCAACAACTAAGACAATGCCTACAACTTACTCATCAATAGTTCAAGAGAAAAGATAACTGAGATGGTAAATCAAGACCACATGCTCCATTATCACATAACAACTCAATACAGAAATGTTACCTTAATTTCCCAGAAACAAGTACGATATGTTATCCAAAAAAATCCGATGAAGATATGCCAAGTAATAATTAAAGTGGCAATCCTAAGAAATTTGTAGTTGGGAGCTACAAGGGCAACGCAGGTAAAAGAACCATATTGCGGCTGACTCCTATACTCAGGAAGTCTATGATAGTACTTTGATACAATTTTTGAAATGAAGAGGCAAGGCAACTAATACTAAGTGGTGATTGACCAATGGCCTTCACATCCAGAAGGCAAGGACTTATCTCAAGACCTAATAAAGCTTAGCCAGCCATTAGACAAAAAATCTATCTACAACATCTTTAACTTTTTTCCAGACAAAACAAGTACAACCAAACATTACATTATGAACTAAATAAGACTGTTTAATATTTTTATATTACTGGAACACCCTTCATTTCTCTTAGCTAAAATATTCTTTAATTGCAATTTGAAGCTTTGAATTCTTTTATTCAACTTATACTCCCAACAATTATTGCATTCGATTTTCCTAAATAATATTTACGTTATTTTATTGAGTTAAATGTGAATCCTATTACACATAATTAATTATGATTTTGATTGGTTATCAGAATTTATAATTCTAATATATTTTTATTATTAAGTGAAATGTGATTCTACTTGTACTGATACATGTTTTAAGCCATAAGATTACTTACAATAGTAATTAAAAATGATTTAACTTAAAACTTAAATATTTTAGTATGTTTTGATGTAGGTGTATGTGATTTCATGAATCAAATCCACTTCTTATTGTTCATTTGTTTGAACAATGCACGAAAAGGTATTATAATAAGTATTTAATTAATTTTTATCAAAATAAGCATCTATGCATTAGATAACATTAAATATTTTATGCAAAACTAATGAAATATATGTAATAAAAATTTACACTGAAAGATAGTGGGAGGGAGAATTTTAGAATAAATGAACATGAAAGTGACCACTTTGCCAATATTTCAGTTATATAAGTTATTGTCGCCAAGCCAGATCATGCAAAACCACTTCTATGTAAAATTAGTTTCCAATGTGGCCCTTACAGAAGGATACATCAATAGAAAGATATATCTTGTGATAGTAGGCCACAAAATTTGTAATTATGTGTGCTTAATTTTTCTTTTCTTAAGTAAATTTTACAGGTAATTAAGCCTGGCAACAATAGCACCTAACAACTGAAGCTATGCTAAAATCAGTGATTTCCAAGGTACAAGTCATTATTGCAAACTGGATAAAAGTTCAGACCTTTTGGAGATTAAAGCTAAAATTTACTAGAGCAAAGAATGCATACTGCTCCATGTGCTGCATGTTGTTGAATATGATCAGAAGTCACAACCCATACTTTGGGGCATCCATCCTCCCTCAAGGCTACAACCTGTTAGAGAAACAAGATGCCATCTGCTAATAAAATACCATGACAACAAGAGACATGAAACCAGCTAACAGAAAAGACTGTTGTCATTAAGCATGCCAGTTAATTTACAAGCACTTATAAACAAAGGTGACACTGCACAAATGCAAAAGGTGCTACTCAGGAATGTGAAAATTAATTTTTTCTGTATAGAAAAAAGCTCAGCCTCTGAACCTGGGACCTTCCAACTTTCAACTTTTCACTCTCTCTCAGATTGCAAGCAGATGTAGCAACCACAACAGAAGTTTCTCTCTAGCACTACTACTCATAATCTAAATACATTAACAGAAAGAGGGGTACAGGAGAGAAAAAAAAGGTTTCCTGAGAAAAAAACAAAGAAACACAGACAATCCTACGACAGTCTCATCCTACTGATGGACAATGGTAGAGAAGATATTGACCTCCAAGATGACAGAAATAAAGGGGGCATACTATGATCAACAAAAAAAAATGAATGAGATGGCACTCCATGCATATAAACTTCCTATTTTTATTGTAGTTGGAAGCACAGAAGCCATCTTAATATCATAACACACCTCTTTTTCAATCCATGCATCAGCACATGATTCACCTGAGAAAACCACATCGACACTGCAAAATTTGCAAATTCATAATGTCACAATATGTAAAAATCTAATTATCAATAAAGATAGAGAAAAAATACACTGTATGATATAAATAAATTAAAAATGAACATAAAACATTTTCAAGCAAAATCAGATAGTAGGTTGAGTAATGATAAGATCCAGGTAGACTAGGTCCAATATTGTCTTCAGGAGGAAGAAAGTAAAAGACAGCATTGCCTTCAGGGATATTTACAATACCAGAATCTTCAATTTAAGTTACAGTAGAGTCTCTGGAATGCTTATTACTCTCGCTACTCTGTAGAAGTAACAAGCATGTATAAGAAACTTAGTGAGAAGTGCATTTACCGAAGGGGCATATGATCATGAAGGAAAGACGATGAAGAACATTTTATCAATTTAACTTTGATCAATCACACAACTCAAGAACCACAGGCTACAGGGTTATTAAAAAATAATTTAAAAGAAAATGCTAATTATAGCTTAGGATCATAAACTGTACCCAGCAAAACTTTCCTTGTGCGTGGGGAGCCCTGACATCATGGCATCAAAGACAACTACCACTTTCACCTCTGTAAACATTAGAAAATAAAGATAACGTAAATGCAAGAACATTACCAAAGCACCACCATCTATTTTCATAATCCTAAATAGAAGGCAACTCTGCAAAATTCCACAATAGGTCCTCATGAAAATTGCCTTTGAAAAAGACAACAATACAACAAATAGAGATAATTTCAACAATTCTGGAAAAACAATAGACAAATTACCCACAACCATTAAATGGAAAATCTGAATAAAAGTATAGACTAGCTATCGTAAGAATCCCAAGTTTATGTATCTCAATTTCTTGTAAATATTGCCACAATTTATATGACAATTGTAGTCATACTCAAAGAACAACTCCATCACTTCACTCTTATGAAAAATAACCAAGCAATATCAGCTGCAGCATGCAAACCTCCACCCCGCCCGTCTCTTCCATTTTGATAATATCAAATTAAATAAAGAGGAAAAAAGAAAGAATGAAACAAAGCTCATGTTCCCACAGCCTTTTTTTTTTTTTCCTCAAAAAGGAAAATGAAAAAAGGAGGAATACGAGGATCATCTTATATAAATAACCATTCAGCTATAATAAATCCTAAATTGGTTAGTTCTGTTCGCACTTCACTTGTTAATTTTATGTGAGAAGAAATTACAATCATGTAAACTGCAGAGTATAGGAAGAAACTGGTGGAGTATTGGTTGGGGCCACCATTTAATTTAAGGTTTCCTTGGCAGTTCCCTTTTGATAATTAACCAGGAAGGTACTGAAATACAATAAATAGAAGCTGACTTTTTGTTTTGCTCCAATTAATGTTGAATTTTTAAAGAAACCATAAATGTTAAGTAACACTGCATCACACAAAAGAAACATGTATTTACATTTCACAACAAAGGAAAAATGCTGTAAGTTCTCAAATGATAATATGATTACCCAATCTAATCATCCACAAACTCCTTTTCAATCATAGTATATCCTTTAGAACATAATACACACAATCTGGCAAGTGACTGCACTTCCCAACACAGTCCAGCCAGGAATCTGGAATGTAGTCCACAAAATCCCAAACACTCTCAATGTTGTCCAGCAATGTGATATGTGCATAGGCACATTGCTCGGACATAAATTTAACAAATGCTCAAGTTGCTATATCCACGTTAAATGTTATTCATTTTCAGGTGATAGAAAGGAAAGTAAAAGACAAATACTATGTCAAGCTATTGGAAGTAAGCACAAAGGAAGACAATCCCAAAATATCACATGAGATGGAGGCATTAAATGCACTATTTTATCGCCCTACATAAGCAAATACTTCCATCAGACTTTCCTGTACTTTATGAAATACCATTTTATAATCATGGTTCAAACCTTAACCATTGCAGGGAATCCATTCAATCCATTCCCAGCAGCTCACTCAATCTTAAGTGATAAGAAAAATAAGTAAGACCAAAACTGTGCCATAACTTGGTGGCTATCATCCTTTAACCTTAACTTCTTTCCTATAACCAGATTTCCAGACCATGTAGTCAGTGACCCTAGACAGCCATTTTTTTGTGATTTTTCTGTCAAATGCCCATGTCTAGCTTCATCAATTGGCAGCCATTTCCAGATCACTGGTTGACTGGAATCAAGTTCCATGGTAATAATTTGTTTGGGAAGAGGCTTTGGAGACAAATTCTTGAACATCTTTAGCTTTTACTGATGGTTAAATTCAAAGAATAGCAGTTAAATTCATGCTCCTGATGCTCATCCACCACAGATTGTTTAAATTAACCGTGTTGGAAAATTGTCTAATACTCCATAGGATGTTAATAAAATGCAGAAAGTGCCTTTCCTATTTTTCACCCTCCTTTCATGAATGAGAATATAGAGCACATACACACACAAAAAAAAATAATATAGGGCCTTTTCACTCTTGCTTGTTGCATTTACCCCAGTAAGAAGTCATCTAAATTTTGCCTTCAAAAGGGATTAGACTAACCTACAAGTAAGGATGCCTTTTTTGTTCAAGTAAAAGAACTAAGTGCAAACCTCTGAGCATACTGAATGTTACAAGCTCATCAATTAATTTTTGTCGGGCAATGTCAAGTCTTCCATTCATAAAATGCTTCTTCAGCTTCGCCCAATAGCCACAAACATTATACCCATCAACAAGCAAGACAGGGACAGCATTGTCTATAACCTGGTTGGTACTGTAAATTATAGTTAGTAACATACTAGATCAAAGAGTAATACTTTTCCAAGAGACATAAAAATAGATGGTTAAAATAACAAACTCAAAAGGGAAGGAACCTGGAAAGAGTATTACTAGTAGAGAGACAAGGTAGGATCACGATAGAGCTCTGTATCTTTTGGCAGGTCCTCCTTCTCCACCTTCTTTTTGCGGTAACTAGTAGCAGGCTTAGGTGTGCTAGACTTCCTCCTTTGGAATTCCTACAGGATCTACATTGGATTAGACAGAGGATGGGAACACATGAAGGCTTTTCATTTCTCAGCACATAACCGACCTTCCATAACTTCAAAAACTGCAAATTCTGCTTGATATTTGATGTAATTCTTGGAGGAGCTGGATCAGAACCCTATCAGTGAAATGATTGTTAATAGAGTCTAATGCAGACAAATAAACCACATTCATATGTATACAAAATTCAATAAATATCCACATGTTGCTAACATTATCAAGAAAACACTTGGAAGGCTCCAAAGAAAATCATACCAAAATTCAACTGAAACAATGGAGTTAAGATTAGACCAAAAATCTTCAAACTGTTTCCAGTACTCTGGAAGAAGATCTATTATCAATCCAAGAGTGAGTTTTAAGTTGTACCACTTAAGCAAATTCAATCTCATGGTATTTGGAAAAACTGTTATGTAATGGTAATTTTAAACCCCCCACCCTCCCACACACAACTCCCTCCCAGAAAAAGGAAAAAAAAAATACTTCCCTTTTTTATCTTTTCTTTTAAAAAAGAAGAAATAAGTTCATAAATCGCATTTATCAATAGTATTTGTGCATGGTTTGATCAGCAAAACTTTAAATACAAATGGATTACTCTAGTAATAATTAGAAGAAAAGCATGTTAAGCTAGCAGAATTACAAAAAAGTTATTGGCATGAGGATATTGGGTAATGAACAAGAACAAACAAGAATCTATGAAGTTCACCCTTTTATATCCCTACATCCACAAGGCTTTATCAAAGAATAACAATCCAATATAATTATCCAATCAACAAGTGTTCATTACATGTCTTAACATCATCAGGTCAGTAGGCAATCACTAGTCCTAAACAATCCTGGATTTTCCATATCATAGAATGACAATTGGCTCCTAAAAATACATTAATAGACTACAAAAACTACTAACAACTTTATGAGAATATGACACAAACCAAAGTTGTAGTAAAACGAAATGGGATTGAAATTCAGCATTAGATTAAATTGCAAAAGTTAAGCAAGATGAAATATTGGGACATGGGAGCCATAGTTGGTAAAGAGCACTAGAAAGCCATAGTTGGTAAAGAGCACTAGAAAAAAAAAATCTAGCAATACCCATCAGACAATCACCCCGATCAAGTTGATTATGAATAAAAAAAACACATTATAAAAAATGGAAAAGAAAGAGAAAAATGGAACCTTTGGAGAAGGAAAGCGAGACTTCTTGCTCTTCCCCATTACAATAACAATCTTGTAGCAGTAAGAAGAAGAAGAGGATGATGAAGGAGATGCACAATACCCACCACCACCATGACCACTACAAGGATGTGGTAATGTAAAAGTTTCCATGGGCTTTGCTTCAGAAGAAGAAAGATGTGGATATTACATGGACACAGATGACTCCCATGTCCATGTGTGAAGCAGGAACATTCTTTTGATTTAACTGCAGTATTTTTAAAAACGACATGCCGTGTCACCTATTTCTTTTTTTTTTCTTTTTCTTTTTTTTTTTTGTGGACATGGTCGGGCTCTAGGAAGGCCTGAGCCCGGTCCAGTCAAACTAAGGACTTAACTCTATATTTTAGGGCTTGGGCCTACTTTCATAAAATAATTATAACATGAAACAAATTATACTTATGTGTAAGTCAAATTTTTTTTGAAAATCTTAAATTAGTCAAAAATAATTTGAAAATAATTTAGGATATTAACATTTTAAAAGAAGATGATAAGATTACAAATTTTAAAATAAAAAGATAAAATTTTAAAGTATTAATTTTATATCTTTTAATCTTTAATGATAAATAAATAACTTATAATCATATACTTCTTTATCTATTCTTGTATTTAGAATTAAAAAAATGTTAAAAATAGTTTTGTCTGTTCAAATATATTATATTATTTTAATTATTTATTTAATTATCTAGTATTATTTTTTTAATTTTAGATCTTTCAAATTCATAAAAAAATCATAAAACAAAAATATTTTAGTGATTTCAAATGTAATTTCCCTAATAAGAGTAGTATGACTAATGATAATATAATTTTTCTAACAATAATAGTATGAATAATAATTTAATAACTTTATTTAGTGATTCCAAATATAATTTCCTGAATAAATGTGGTATGAAGAGCAATTTAATAAGTTATTTATTAAATTTAATTAAAATTTTCTAACAATAATAGTATAAGTATTAATTTTATTAAGATTTAATGTATATCTAATTATACATGTATAATTGTATTTTCAAAATAAACTTATAGTAGTTTATATTTATAATTATAAACTTATAATTTATTGATTTTTATTATTTAGTGTTTTAAAATAAACTTTCTAAGAATAAGAAAATTTTTTTCTTTATTTTAGCAATGAGTTTCTTAAACTTTTAGTTTAGTACAATATAGATACAATTTTTTATTTTATTTTTTAATTTAGATTTATTGTTCAGATCGTATATACATTTACCATTAGACTATTTCTTAGTGTAAATAAATTTTAGTATAGAACAATATAAATAAAACAGAAATTATATAAAATCAAAAGGTGTGTTCCTAAATTAGAAAGAAAATAAATTATTATATAAAAGAAAATAAATTATTATATGTTGATCCATTATTTTGTATAAACCTTCTATTTCTTTTTTTATTTAAAAAAAAAAGGATAAGCATATAATTTTTTTTTAGAAAATGAGATTTATCTTTTATTTTTTATTTTTTATTTTTTTATATTATTATATACAACACAAATATTAATTTTTAATTGATAAATATTAAAATCTTATCAGAAATAAATTCAAACAATTAAATGATTTCCGCATGCAAAGGAGTTTCGAAAATTTTATTTTATCCAAAGTTAAAAATATAAGTATGAATATCCATTTGCTATTAGATAAGAAAGAAAAAGACAAAACAATAATAAAAAAAAAAAAAAAAATGACGAGCCAAAAGAAAGAGGCAGTGTGCGTCACTGGAGCCAATGGCTTCATTGGCTCATGGCTGGTTCGAACCTTATTACAACATGGCTACACCAACATCCACGCCTCCATCTATCCTTCCTCCGACGCCTCTCACCTCTTCAACCTCCTTCCCGCCGCTGCCTACACCGACGTTAACCTCCAGGTATACGAGGCAGACGTGCTTGACTCCGATGCCATTTGCAAGGCCGTGGAGGGTTGTCAGGGAGTATTCCATGTGGCGTCTCCGTGTACGCTAGAGGACCCTAAAGACCCAGAGAAAGAGCTTCTATTGCCTGCGGTGCAGGGGACGCTTAATGTACTGGAAGCTGCTAAGAAATTCAAGGTGAGGCGCGTGGTTGTCACGTCGTCTATATCATCGTTGGTTCCTAACCCTAATTGGCCGTCTGGTAAGGTTTTCGATGAGACTTCATGGACTGACCTCGATTACTGCAAGTCTCGTCAGGTGAGCGCGTGATCGATCATTTCTAATTTTATGCTGTGTAGAAGCAAAATTCTAAAATTTTAGGCTGTTAAATTATGCCTAGCTAATTACAAGGATTAACGAATTTGCAAGTGGCTAATCATGGGTTAATCCACAAAAGAGAAAGATTTTAATGCTAGAACTTGATCACAAAGATTTTTGTTTTCATGTGAATTCTTTTTAATTTTGATGTTAATGATTTTATAATGGCATCAGTATTCTTCCTTTACTGTGAATGGGTGATGGGATTTAATAATTAATGATGGGTAAAAGTTGGCTTGTGATATAATTTCACTTTTTTAAAAAATGCTAACTTTGTTATCCTATTTATGACCAAGAAACTTAACTTAAATAATTAATTTTGTATCTTAGAAGGGTTGCTTAATGATTCTCTATTTCAATTTATTATATGAAGAATATAACTTTGTGGCAAAAACTGTTTTGATTGAAATGTTAGTTGTTTTTGAATGTTGGAACTCGATCCTATAACATTCCTATTATAAGGGTCTCTGTTCCATTATCTGGTCTCATGGGTTGGCCTTAAATAAATTTACTAGCTAAATTAAGTTGTTCCAAACTATGATTAATACATATATGCTAATAGACTTGTACACCAATTCTTGTTGCTCTTATTTGCTGTGGCAGAAATGGTATCCAGTATCAAAGACACTGGCAGAGAAAGCAGCATGGGAGTTTGCAGAGAAGCATGGAATGGATGTGGTGGCAATCCATCCTGCTACGTGTCTAGGCCCACTGTTGCAGCCAAATTTAAATGCTAGTTGTGCTGTGCTACAGCAATTGTTGCAGGGATCACAAGACACTCAGGAATATCACTGGTTGGGAGCTGTGCATGTAAAAGATGTGGCAAAGGCACAAGTTTTGCTATTTGAAACTCCTACTGCTTCTGGTAGATATCTATGCATCAATGGTATTTATCAGTTTGCTGATTTTGCTGAGAGAGTTTCCAAGCTTTTCCCTCAGTTTCCTGTTCACAGGTTTGTCTTTTTGTAAACTATCATATCAGATATCATGGCTTTGCTGTCTAGTAATTGTCACAGTTACTAATATATCTACTTTATCTTCCAGAAAAAGAAAGTGACTGATTTCACTTTCATTCTTCACACACATATGTGCACTCAAAATTTACAAGGATATCTAGAAAGTACAACTCCTATTCAGTGGCCCAAGTAATGCGGGTTTGGTGGCCATTCCTGTAGGTAAGATTAATGTGGACCATAGCAGGATGGGACAGCATAGAAGCTGAGTGTCATAATCCCAAAGCTGATTTGGTAGTTTATATCTCCATTATTAAACTAGTAGCTTAACAATCAAGTTGTCTTGCAATGTTAGAGATTAGAGATTTAAATCGTGATACCTCCACCTCTTTTTCTTTAAAAATTTCAGACATAAAAAAAATAACCTCCAAAATGACCCGCCAAAATCTATTTGGAAAACATAATGAAGGTTTCATAATTTGTTCCTGTTTCATATTTTATTATATTTATTTCCTTAATTGTGGGTTTCATTAGTATTGGTTGGTGCTAGCAATGGTGGTAATGATGACTAGAGAAGTGACATTAGTGTAACATTTGGTTTTATATTATTTCTATTCATGTTCATGGTTTTAGTCTGAAAAGCAATTAGAACCCACTTGACACCTTCCTTATCTGTTATTCTAAAGAAAGAGACAACCATCTCGAATGGTGGAGTGGAGAAATTGACTTGTACATACTGTTGGTGGTATAATGAGAGGTAGGGGAGAGAATTCAAAATGAATAGAATTAAAAAGAAACACAATAGTACTTCACTAATAGAAGTTAGGGTAGCAGGACTGCAATCCACAGTGAAATATGATGAGAAGATGACTTAATAATCGCACTACATGTGATGCAGAGGTGGACATGGGGTTAACTTTATCTCCTCCATAATGAAATCCATCAAAGGCCCTATACTGTCACGTTTCCTTGTCTTCTTTGTGATTGTTCACTTATGTTGGCTTCCTTGCAAAAATATGAGAGCTCTTCTCATTGCAATTTTGGTTTTTTGTTGTGATGATATACCTTTTCATCCCCAACCTTATAGGGTCCACTTCTCCCGAGGATCTAATGTGTCCACTTTTATCTAGTGCCACCTTTCTTTTACCTGGTCCATGAAGCTCCACTAAGTTAGTTATTGATAGTAATTGTGGAATAAAGAGTCCTAAGATGCTTTAGTGAGGTACTTTTTTTGCATGTACTTTGCTCTATATCTGATGCTCTCTAAATGGCCCTGTTGGAGCTTGCTTTTTGATTCATATTCTCCATTGAAGCCCTTTTAAAGCTTACTGTGTATAATGAAGATTTTCGAGTCCTGTAGTTTGCACATTAATAAATTTGGGAAAAAAAAAAGTAGGGAGAAAAGAACAGGAACTCTGCATACTGTTCTTTCTGGATAATCCATAGTTCTGTTTGCTAGTTTTTCACTTTCATTGATTACATATCCAAAATAAGAAAAAATTATTTATTCATTGATTTGTAGAAAATGAATGTTATATATCCTTATGAAATAATTTTTCAACTTGGAGACCTGATATACTCTGGAAATTTTGCTTGCTGAAGAGTCAATGAGTCTAGGTGTCTGCTTTCATCTGTTATCGTAGATTAAATGAATTAATCTTAAGTAGGAACTTCTTAATATGGGTTTTTCTTTGTATTTCTACTGGTTTTTATTGATCAAAGTTGTATTTTCAATTGCTTATTTCTTAGTGTAGGAGGTAAAGGTCCCTTTCTCTCTCCCCTTGACTCAAAAAGGAAAAAAAAAAAAGAAAAGGGTTGAATGGCACATTTAAATACCAAAAGGATAAACACAAAAAATAAAAAATAAATAAATAAATAAAAAGAGGTAGACATCAAATTTTAACTCTTGAGTCTAGATGGATTTATTTTATCATAGCCAATAATTCTCTAGTACACTTATCTTTCTTATCATTACCTAGTTTATTCAACTTCATATTTTCTTTAAGGGAGGTCATGATTGGTTCCAGGATAATAATAGCAAGCTTAGAATTAGATTTTCTATGATTATAAGATCTTTCTTTTTTTTTTAGACAAGTGAGAGAAGAAGCAGTTTGTAATTCACATAAATAAGAAATAGGACAACCTGGAGCTCTTGTTTAATTTAATTTTACTAAGGGGAAGAACTTGTTCAGTAATAAGGTTATCTCATTGGAATTCTGGACCATACAAACACCACCAAGTTCCATTATTATTTCTTTTATTCATTTCATCATATCAAATAATGTTCTGTCTTTTTCGTGTAATTAAGATTTTTGTTTGTTTTTGTAAGTTGATGTTCTTAACTCTGAATCACATATAGGTTTATTGGGGAAACTCAACCGGGCCTTACAGCTTGCAAAGATGCTGCCAAGAGATTAATTGAGCTGGGGCTAGTCTTCACTCCAGTCGAAGATGCTGTCCAAGAAACAGTGGAAAGTCTGAAAGCTAAAGGATTCCTGAAGCACTAAACATCACATCTTGGTTCTTTTAGGAGCTGAAATTTTAGTATTTCATTAGTTGTTAATAATGACAGAAATGAAACTTAGTTTTGTTTAATAATTCAACTGCCCCCCCTCTTTCATCATCCCTTTTATCTTTATTTCCCAGAAGTAACTTTAATCTTCGATCTGATTATCTTTGTACATATATCAGGAAATCCTTGTTTTCATTTAATCATGTGGCTGTGTCAACTTTCATTAATTAATGCTATTGCTAGTAAAAGATGCTCATTTTCTTTATTCTTGGACCACAGCGAAAAACCAAGACTCACTTTTGTGTCTTTTACCATACATAACATTACTTTCTGAGCATGTGATGATCTGTGGTATAGTTCCAAAATCTTCTGTTCCAATTTGCAAAAACCAATATTATGTTACCTATCTTAGATACTTTGTATTCAAGTGCAGTGCTTGAAATTTAAATTTATCGTTGAGATAGTACAATAACTGCTATGCAAAGGACCTCTCTAACTCTACAGTTAAACTGCAATTTGAGGATGGAGTTGTCCTTTGTGTTGTTTGGCAGGGCAGTTTAGACTTGGCCACGGCATGTGATGAAGTCAGTCATGATATTGTTATGGTAGGGTCAATGTCACCTATAACCAGGCAACGAGTTTTTGGATAATATAGTCAGAGTTTAATACTCTATATTAGTCTTAATTCTGCCTTTGATTTTCAGTTTTTTCTTTTTAATCTTTTTCTCTCTTTGCTGTATTTTTCAAAACCCCACCAACACTCCATGTGCATCATCTTCCCTACCCTTGTTTCTTGCTGCTTTTTTGCAAGTAAAGAATCCATCTTTTATCTCTCTTTCTTTCTCTAAAACAGAGAGAGACGTGCAGTTCTAATCATGGAGGTTCCTCTGGCATTGCATGTGCATCAATGACCTCGCCCCACTTCGCATTATTTTACACTTCTCAGCCTCTTTCTCTAACCAATGCTTAACCTCTCTTACACTATATATACTCTTTACAATATTTTTTATCTCCTTGAAGTGGAAAATAAGGCTTCAAGAACATTTATTGAACCTTGCAATGAACAGTAGTCCAACGCCTAGCAGCCGGTCTTGGTAAGTGCTCAACAACTTTCTTATCTAATCTTAATATTGGTACTGTTACACTGATTATAGTTTTCTCAGATTCTAATTTTCATTCAAATTTTGGCAGGTCCATTAGTGAGGACTCGTTAAAAAGATATGTTCACTTTGCGAGTGAAAGCTGCATACAAGAGTTGCTATCAGCTTCTGATGCAAATAGGTTTGGTAATGGCAATGATGGATGGAAAGTTCTGACTCTAGATAATGGAGTTGAAATATCAAAACGAAGGTCTGGTTCGTTTCACGCCTTTCGTAGCAGGTGGCTGCTAAGATCAGTCTCTCCCCAACAATTCAATACTGTTGCCAATGCAATTGATGCTGCAAGGGTAAATCAATTTTTAAAGCCTTTTTGTTACATACATGTCTTTAAGAATGAAATTTTGATTTCAATACTTTTTGGTTTGATTCAGCAATGGGATTCTGACTTGGTGGAAGCCAAATATATTAAAGATCTTGAAGATAATTTAAGCATAATTCGCCTCAGGTTCGGAGAGAACTCTAAACCTCTGTTCAGAAACAGAGAATTCATAGTATATGAGCGACGCGAAACAATGGAAGATGGAACTTTGGTGAGTGTATAGCAAAGAAAATAGAGAAAAAATGTAATGAATAAAATTTTGGTTTCAATATTTTAATTTGGTTAGTTTTGTTTCTGTGAATATAAAATTAGGTGGTAGCAGTAGCTTCGCTGCCGAAAGAGATAGCTGCAGGATTGCACCCTAAGCAAAATAATGCAATCAGAGGACTTTTGCTGCAGTCAGGATGGGTTGTGGAAAAGCTTGAAGATGACTCCTGTATGGTCACTTATGTTGTTCAGGTAAATTTCACAAGTTAATCTGGCACGGTTATCAGTAAAAATTTTCGAGTCAGTATGAATTATGATGAATAAAATGATGCCATATTAGTAAAAAAGAAATTCATAGTTGAACATGAATTATAAAATATAAATAATGTTCTCAGATGGTAAAATAAACGGCTATTGAGAAATTCGTACCATATCCGTCCCGTTGTCATCCCTAGGAATAAGTATCATTTTTTGGGATTGAATGTGTCATTTCTTACCGAATTGACACTATTTTCTTTGTTACAATACAGTTAGATCCTGCTGGATGGCTGCCCAAGTGCTTTGTGAATAGGCTGAATACAAAGCTGGTAATGATAATTGAGAACCTAAGGAAATTAGCACAAAATTGTCCAATTGATGGTGATACATGATGTAAAAAGAGGAGAAAACCAAAGAGAGTGATATAATTCTTTATATATAGTTTTTTAAAATATTAATTACAATTTTATCTTTTTTTTTTTTTTTTTTTAAATGTCTATTTAAGAATTTATTAGTGGGTAAATGGGTAAATATTATTGAATTTGGATATGATATGCATGTACTGAAAAAAGAAGATATTTGGACATTAATGAGCAACAGCAAAGCAGTGATTAGTTTTAGATCTGTTTTGGAGGTAAGTGGTCTTCAATCACTTTAACCATCATTATCAAAATACAACCTGGCAATTGATAAGAAGAAAAAAAAAAAAAAAAACCAAAGTGTGTGGTCATCTAAGACTTAGGACCATTTATTTGCATTTCTTTTCCTTCAATTAGAGATATTCAAAACAAGGTCCAAATCGAATTTTAAGGAAGATTTTTAAAAGTTATTTTTCAATTTTCTCTTTTTTATATTTTTATTTATTTATTTTACGTATTAAATAATTTTTTTTTTAGTATTAGAAAAATGAGATTTGAATATAAATTTATTGTCAGTTTGTATATGTATTTATTACTCCATTCGTTTCACAATAACTGTCGTTTTAGGAGGATGCACACATATTAAGGAAACTATTAAATACCTTTAATTTTAATTAATATGGACAAATATACTCTTATTTTCTCTTACCAAATAAGAAAAAACATATGAAATATTGGAATTGGGATGAGGGTAAAGTTGAAAAAAAACTAATAAATGTTGCATTGAACTCATAAAACGACAATTATATTAAAAAAAAAATCACTTTTCTAAAAAGACAGTTATTGAGAACCGGAGGGAGTACTAAATTATGGCTGAATATACTATTTTAAATAATTTCTTATGTTTTACTTATAATTATAATTCAATGAACTTTTTATTATAATTTGGGTGTTAAGTGACTTTTCATAATTTTATTGTTTGTGTATTAGATAGCAAATTATATTTTATTTAAGATGCTAAAATGTTAAACTCAAATTATATACATACAAAGTTATAAATCACTAAGAGCAATTTTGTCATTATGATATAATTAAATGAATGAGATTGTAATTTGTGTAAAACTTTATCCTCATAATTAATAATAACAAACATCAAGCATTAAAATTGTAAATTTAGTAATAATAATCTCTTTAGCGAAAGAAAAAAAATCAATGAGTCTCTGATTCGGTGATACTAAAGTTATTTTTAGAATTTTAAAGTTTTAAGTTTGAGTTTTAGTTGGGGTAATTTTTTTTTAAAAAAAAAAAAAGAGTGATTTTCAAACTTGTTTCAATATTGAATACCTAATAATATTAGGTTAGAGTTCAATCTTCAACAGGATTAAATTAAGTTGAAAGATTAGGTGACTTGTAATTGAACTTGTGAAGTTGTTGACTAATATAGTTGTTGCCAGGTCATATCACAGCCAGCTGAATTTCACACTAATTTCCCTTAATTAATTAAGTTCAAAAAGCAACAACTTGTGTGCTTTCACAAGGCTGTTGGAAAGGGACAGACTCACTAATTAATTAATTAAGAGTGGGTTTTATTTTTGGTACGTCTCTATAATTAGCTTGTGTGAGTATAAATGGTACAAATATGCAGTACAATATAAATTATTGCTTAGAAAAATTATTCAGTGCATCTGATATTTTAATATAAAATTTATTTTATGCTTATAAATATTTAAAATTTATCTAAAATTATGAATGATATATAAATTTTACGAATTTATGAGTGAAGGTAAATTATATCGGAAATAATTTTCAATGTCGGTCCATTTGCTATCAATCCAACTCATGGATGATCCTTTTATTTAAGCATTAAACATGATATTGTTTCATTGTTTATACTATACATGGTGATGGTGGTTACCATCAGTGTTTTACAAATCGAATCGAATTGATTAGTCAGACCGATTAAATCAAAAATTGATTATTAATTCGGTCTGATTAAGTAAAAAATTAAATCTTTTAAAGTGATGTTGTTTTGACATAATAATAATAAATAAATAAAAAAAAAAAAAACTGATTGGACCGGCAAATCAAACTGATCGAATTATGAACCGATGACCTGAACGATTCGGTTTTTAAAATACTGATCACCAGTGCACCATATATATAGCACAAAATAGTTAATTAGTTGAGAGATATGTTCAATCAAGTTGTTGATTTGTGAAAGAAAACATCACTGCAGATCAGTCTCTGTAAAAGTTTTTACATTTGATTAAAGAAAGTAAAATTATTATTCTACATTATTAATATTTTATTATAATAAAAAAATAATTATAATCCTCTAGATTTTTATTAATCAGTTTGACTTTGACCACCATAAGTTCTCAATCTGATAGAAAATTATTAATCAGTTTCAGTGATTGATCAACCAAATATATTAAATTAATATGTTCAAGAATCTAATATTAATGAAAAATATTTTGCTCTTCTTTTCTTCCTATTTCTTTCCTTTGTAAAAAATAAAAAAAGATAAATATATTTATGAAGGCATCCAAAAATAAAGTAAAATGAAAAAAATTAGAAAAAAACCAGAAAAGAAAAAACTAAAAACTTCCAATAATCACTCCCTCATGCTGTCTTCTTGATCTTCTTCCTCACTTAAATCAAGATCCGCAAGCAACTCTTCTAATGATATGTTGAACCTTAACTCAGGGTTCTCTTCCAAATCTCTCAAGAATTCTTCATAAGTTGAATTCTTGGAACAGTTTCAGCACATAAGTGTGCCTGCACAATAACATACTCAATTACATAAGATTGTTCAATTATTGTCCCATCAAGCATCTCCTTCTGGACTTTCAGTTTCACCTTGATTCTCTTAGAGAGGTTCAGTCCGAACAAAGAGTGCATTGACTAACCTAACCTTGGCCTTATCAAGCACCTTCTTCTGTATGTCAACACAAAATTTCAACAACTCTTTTGATTCTAATTGGGCTTTAATCCAAGTACTTGGTGGCTTCAAATAGCTATACTACAATCTGGACAATGTAGAATGATCACACGCTTTCTTAAACATTCAGAACGCAAACTGTCACACACATATTGGCACCATTAGGTAACATTGGAATACCACACTTACAACACAAAATACTACCAATGGTTTGAGGAACCACAAACATAGTTGATTCAGCCATAGCTGGTGTTCCTAATACAAGTAGTAAAAAGAAGCATAGTATCTAACATCCAAACATGACAAAAATGGTAACTCAACATTCTTTTTCTCTCCCCTCGGATAAAGTCATACACAATGCTTAATAGTTATGAAATACACATATTATATATATATATATATATATATATATATATGGAATTGCATGATAGTTCAATTGATCAATAAAACTTTTCCATAGGCTTCTAAATTGGAATGGCAATAGGACAAGGCGGAGCGGGTTTTGAGATTCCCATCTTCGCCTCATAAATGGTCGGGACAAATCGGTTTGGGACGGAGACGGAGATCTCATTTATATTTTATAATTTTATTAATATTAAAACTTCATAATTTATATATTTTAAAAAATATTATACATATTTATGTTAAGTTTTATATATTATTAATTAATATTTAAAAAATAATAATATAATTAAATACTCAATAATATAATTTTAAAGAAAACTAATAATTTTTTTTTATATATATACATAATATGAAATTATAATATATATATATATATATATATATATATAGACGGAGATCTCATTTATATTTTATAATTTTATTAATATTAAAACTTCATAATTTATATATTTTGAAAAAATATTATATATATTTATATTAAGTTTTATATATTATTAATTAATATTTAAAAAATAATAATATAATTAAATACTCAATAATATAATTTTAAAAAAAACTAATAATTTTTTTTTATATATATACATAATATGAAATTATAATATATATATATATATTTTGTGAAATCGAAGCAGAGCGGGGCGGGAATGGGTTCCCCGTTAAAGCGGATCGGGTTTTTGCTATTTTTACTTTTAAATGTGTTGAAAATTATGGACATGGGCTTTTTTCATCAATTTGGGCTTGACTTGGGGTGTTGGGCTTTCAACAATTTTGGATCCTTCATCATCAGCAGCTTGCATTTCTACAAAATGGGCTCCGTCTTGGTTGTGAGCCCCCTCCATTTTAGTTTTAGTTAGTTAACCCTTTTAGGGCTGCAATCGACCCGAACCGAAACGAATTTTAGTATGTTCAAACTCGGCTCAATATATATATATATATTTTTTTTTCTGAATTCGAGTTTTAAATCAAGTTTTGGATTAAATTTGAAATCATGTTCAAGCTGAACTCGTTTAAACTCGAGATTAATAAATTATAATTCAGTTAAGTTCGAGTTTGATTCGTTTTGAAATTCGTTTATAATTTATCAAAATACTCAACTTCTTAAATATTTATTTCTAATAAAATAATTATAACAAAATACTTAAAACTAATATAAAATCAAAAGTATACAATTAGTAAAAAAAAAAAAAAACAATTATAAAATTAAGCATTACATGTACTATAAAAATATTACTCTCTCCATTCATTTTTATGTATTGTTTTTTATTGTTTCATAAAGATTAATAAATAATTAATTACGTTAAGTTCTAAAAATAAGATGACTAAATTACCCTTATTGATTATAGAGTAATGAATAATATATGTATTAATTATAGAGTAGATAATAAGAATATAATTAAAAAAATAAATTAAAGTCTTATTGATTTCCTAAAGTGACAGATATTTTGGAAAAATAATTCTTTCAAAAAACGTTAGATAAAAAGAAATGGAGGGAGTAATTAATAAAAAAGATATTTTTAAAGATTAAAATATTAGATTGCATAATAAGAAAATATTAGATTATGTTAATCGGGAGTATATATTTTTTAGTCAAATTAAATTACCAAAAATTTTATAAGAGTTAAAATATATTTTTTGAAGTGTCAAAATTATTAAGTTAATAATAATAATAATAACAATAACAATAACAATAATAATAATCAAATTGTTCACGAGTTTAATTGAGCCGAGTTTTGCTTTACTCAACCTCGACTCATTTATTAATCAAACTGTTTACGAACCTATTTGTGAGCTGTTCACGAGTCTAATCAAGCCGAGCTTGAGCAAGCTCGACTCATTTATTAATCGAGCCTTAAAGTAAGGTTAAAACTTGACTCATTTATAAAACGAGACGAACGCGAACGAATTTTTTATCGAACCGCTCTAATGACGATGGTGATTGGCAGAGTGTTTGGTACGATGGGAACTCGGAAGTGACAAGTGAGACGGAACCGAATTATGATGTGAGCGATAGGCTGAGAGTGTAATTGTTTGTGTATTAAAAATAAAAACGATTGAGTTTTAGTATTTTAAAGATTATATATGATTAGATTTGTTCATAGATCGAATATGAGTTTAAAAATATTCAATTTTCTAAAAATTCGGCCGTGATAAGATCTATATGTGATAGATATATGGGTAGTAATTTTTCATTACAAATTAAGAAAATAGTATATTATTTTAATATAACACCCTGTTTATCATAATTTTTTATTTATAAATTTAACTTGGCCTGTAAGACTTCAGTGTTTACATGCTAGGAGAAAACATTAGTACTACTAAATTAAAAAAAATCATTCTATTATTTATAGAAATGTCATAATTAAAATTTTAATCTTACTATTTCAAAAATAATATTTGCAATATCTAAACTAATTTTAATGACTGGGAGAATTAAAATATTTTTTAATTATAATATAATAACACATAAACTAAAATACATTATGTTTTAAAATAAATTTTTCTTTAATTATAGAATATTAATAAATTTATTTATTTATTTTATTTGTCATTCAATTTTATAATTGCATTCTAAATCTATAGAAATATATCTTTTAAAAAAATAATAAAATATTATTCAGCCAAAATATTATTAGTAATATCAAATTTAGATATTTTTTAAATATATTTATTATTCATCATAATTATAACTTATAAGAATAGATAAATACCGTTGGATCTTATAAAAATTAAACTCGACTTAACTTTAAATTTATCTATCCTTGAGTCAGATTAGACCAAGTATTATTCATTATAAATTTTTTTATTTTCTTTATTCTTAAAAAAAGAAATATTTTGGAATTTTTTATATCATTTATATATATTTTAAATGTATATTTATACATGAAAATATATTACAAATATATACCTAACGGTTCACAAAATGCCTATCCCTAGATATAAATGGAGATCTTGACTGTTAAGGTGAGTTAGAGAATGGATGGAAGCAAATTTCAAGGCTCAAAGTAATAAATGAGGGGTGAGCCAAGATCCGGAGAAAGTGGTCATAAGAGTTGACATTGTCATCTTCAAAATGCATAACTCTCATATTAATAATAAAAATTTCAACTTCCAAACCGGCGATTCACACTCACCAAAGCCACTATTATAACATGCAAGTTCTCTAATTTCTTTCTCTTAAATTCTAATACAACTCAAGAAATAGAGAAAGAAAGTGAAAAAATGGGAAGTGGAGTTGAAGATTACCCAAAGAAACATTCACATCAACAACTCCAAACCAAGTACAAGCTAAAAATGCTTGTGCTTGTAATATTAACAAATCTTCTCACTATCTATATTTTCACTGGCCCTTCTTTCAATTTGAAGCTATCCGGCTACACTAACCACATTCCTTTCCCAATATGGGACTCCAATGATCTATTTCATGAGCTTAACTCCACTCAACAACTTGCTAATAGTCATTTGTTGATTGCTGAGTTATATCACAAGCTTAACTCCACCAACTTGCTTATGGAAGCACTTCTCATTGAACTAAGTAACCAGCAGCCTATGAAATTCAATGATAAATTTGGCATTGATTTGTCTGATGAACTTATGCTAGCAATTGGTCCTCATAAACTCCCACTTGGGTTTTCTCCGAGGACGGGATCCGATGAGGTTTTTCCGCCAGTTGGTGCAGGTTGCTTGAGGTATCAAGAGGAATTGACTAAGTATATGAGTTATGAGATTGGTGGTGAATGCCCTGTAGATGATGTGTTTGCTCAAAAGTTGATGCTAAGAGGCTGTGAGCCTCTCCCTCGCCGGAGATGTCGCGCTAAGTCTCCAGCTAACTACGTAGAGCCAATCCCATTACCAAAAAGTCTTTGGGCAACCCCACCAGACACTAGCATCATCTGGGATCCTTATACCTGCAAAAGTTACAAGTGCCTAATTGATAGAAAAAACATGCCTGGTTACTTCGACTGTAAGGATTGTTTCGACTTGCAGGGAAGGGAGAAGACAAGATGGATGTTAGACAATGGAGGACTTGATTATGGAATTGATCAAATTCTCAAAGCAAAACCTTATGGAACTATCCGAATTGGACTTGACATTGGAGGCGGCACTGGAACATTTGCAGCTAGAATGAAAGAAAGAAATGTTACCATCATTACAAGCTCAATGAATCTTGATGGTCCATTCAACAGCTTTATTGCATCAAGAGGATTGATTCCAATGCATCTCAGTGTTTCACAGAGGCTTCCATTCTTTGAAAACACGCTTGATATAGTTCACTCCATGCATGTTTTAAGCAACTGGATTCCAGATGCAATGCTTGAGTTCACTCTTTATGATATTTACAGGGTGTTGAGGCCTGGAGGACTCTTCTGGCTTGATCATTTCTTCTGCCTCGGATCACAGCTGAATCAGACTTACATTCAGATGATAGATCGTGTTGGATTCAAGAAGCTGAGGTGGAATGCAGGCATGAAGCTTGACCGAGGAATTCATAAAAATGAGTGGTATTTCTCTGCTCTGTTAGAGAAGTCAATGACTTGATGAACAGGTACAAATAGTTCATATTTTGTATGCTGAATATCTTGACATTAGTGAATTAAATCTGGGAAATTTCAAAACAGGGTGTGAAAAACAGGGGAAATAGAAGCGATAAAGAAGTACTGAAGAATAAATATGTTGAAAATTTAAAGAGGATATACGAACAACAAAGTCAATGTGAAATTTCTAAAGCATTGCTAATCTGTCTTGCATCGTTTTCTGTTTTCTTGTTTTGGTCTATCAACCTCAGATACAACATTTCTGCTAAATATTCACAAGCAAAGAATTCAATTCTAATTCATTACATGCTTCAAACATGACAAGAAAACTCTCACACATTGCAGTAGCATTTAAACATTTCAAACTATAAGCAAAGCGTAAAATTGAAATGCAACAATGTTCATTTCGCCTCTATCTTTGAATGTGGATAGCCCCCGCTATAATCGAAGGAGTCTTTGATGTAAGGATGGCGCGGACTTCCTTTTCCTGCATCCTCGTAACTTGCAGAAGTAGATGCTGATTCAGCATTGGGATTTAAACCGGCTAGCTGCAAGATATTCTCTATCTCTTTCACCACTTCACCCATTGTAGGTCTGTCTGCTCCTGATTCTTGTACACATTTCATTGCAAGATCCACAAACTTATCTATACCTTTTAATGTTGTTTCCAGACCAATGCCTGGGTCAAGAAGTTCATGGAGGTTATACAAATCTTTTGTTCTATCAAGTGCAATCCTTACTTCTCTCACTATGTAATGTCCGTGTTCTATTGGTCTTCTTCCAGTTAGTAGCTCCAACATAACAACTCCGAAGCTATAAACATCACTCTTCTCTGTTAACTGCTGGGTCATGTAATATTCTGGATCCAAATAACCCTAAACAAATACAATAAGTTTGTTAGTTCTAACATTCCTGTTAGCCCAATCAAATGCTACTATAAACCCTCACTACTTCTGGGGAGATGATATATCATAATTTGCATATTTCTTCTTCTTAATCAGGGTTTTTTTTCCTTTAAAGTACATTTTTTGAACTGCATCTTCAAAGTATATCCACATTATAGTTCTGAGTAAGGTGAGAGAAAACGCCAATGATCATGAGCAACATGTTCTTCTCAATTCTTTTTAAAGATGCTATTTATTTATAATCTGTCTGGTATTTCAGGAAAGTCCGCATAAAATTTTCCTTTAGTTTTTGTGTAAGAGATGGGGAGGGCTGGAGGGGAAATGTGGTAGGTCACAACCAGAATATATTCTAGGAGATGATAATTAAAAGAACTCCACTACAAATTACAATAACAAGTGTTATGAACTACAATTTTTATACCATATTTCAGTTTAAGTTCCCATTATCAAAGATATAGTTACTGTTCTCTCAAAAAAAAAAAAAAAAGAAAAAAAGATATAGTTACTGTATTTTTCATGGAGTAGGGGTATGAATGCACTCACCATTGTGCCTTTAACTTGAGTAGTAACATGACCTATTTCAGTGTCACCCATTAGCTTGGAGAGACCAAAATCAGCAACTTTTGCATTCAAGCGTTCATCCAGCAGAATGTTGGTCGACTTTACGTCCCTATGGATAATGGGAGGGTTAGCAAGCTCATGCATATAGGCCAGACCTCTTGCTGTACCAAGGGATATTTTAAGTCTCTTAACCCAATCCAGCCTGATTCCTGTCTTCCCTGCTTGCATGGGAATGAAGAAACAAGTGCGGATTAGCATCCTTTTGAGGAAAACTATGTTTATTTGAATACTTAATCATAACTAATTATGCATTAAGAATGAAAGCCTAAAGTAAATTTCCTAGTTTGTGAAGGTATTTAGCCCCATAAGTTCCAATGAATAGTCACATGGAATGTTCCATGTGACTATTCAAGAAGTATCAAACTGAAGCATTTTCAGGTTAACAGAAGTACCTGACAGGCTATCACTGAGACTCCCATTTGCAATAAACTCATATACGAGCATTTGTTCACCTCGCCCGAAGCAAAATCCCAAAAGGCTTACTAAATTTTTATGATGTACTCTTGATAGAAGTTCAATCTCATTTTTGAATTCTACCCCACCCTGCAACGATCCTTGTTGAGCTCGTTTTATGGCAACCAGTTGTCTAGAGGGAAGGGTTCCTCTATACACCTGTAAAAAGGAAAAAAAATATTGTTCATTGTGTTAAAACAAACCCCATATTACTAATTTTTTTACATTGTTCAATGTTTATTTCACCTTTCCATAACCCCCACATCCAACAGTATTGGCTTCTGAAAAATTATTGGTGTATCTCTTAAGTTCTTCGAAAGAAAAGCATTTGGCACCTTTTAACTGAGGTACTTCTGCACCACTGTTCTTGCTTGAATCCCAGTGTGCTGCATTTTCACAATGTACATAAACAAGTAAATCCAAGAAACCATATCAACTTAATACTAAGTGCAATATAAAATCCTTATCGTACCAAAAGGATTGTTCTGTTCAGTTGCTCTTTCTGCTCTCTTCTTCTGGCGATAAGCGTAAAGCCCCGCAAGGAGCAATAATAGCACAAGGGCAGAACCACCGGCTGCAGCTCCAATGATAATGCCAGTGTTTGATGAGTTGCTTGATCCTGTATCTTCTCATAAATGACAAGTCAGAGGTAGAGAGCAAGAGGTGTTATAGGAACAGAAACAACAACGCAACAATTCTTTTTATTGCATGGATTGTGAAAGTACCAGAAAAATAAGTATCTCCATCAAAATAGAAAGGTCCAAATCCTTTTGGTAGCTTGAAACTCTGATTGCTTAGCAGAAATCCAATCTCAGCAATAATTGTTCGATTGAAACGATCTTGTCCAGATGGAAAGACTTGTAGATTCATATCAAGGTACTCAAATGAATCCTTTCTTGGATTTCTTACAGAAACTGAATCCACAGGAAGTTTATTGGACCTAAAAGAATTCATCAATGATTGCTGGAGAGACATGTAAATGGTTGTGTTTCCCAAGTTTGAGAATGAAGGAGCCCTGAAAACTAGAAGTCCTGAGTATGGATATGAGCATTTACAGTTAGGACTGGAAATCTGATTTGCAGTGCAGGGAACAGGCGCACAATGATTCGGTGGTGTTTCATATGGAGAATCAGGTATGGGAACAGTGCAATAAGGTTCTACTGTTCCTGATTCCTGACAAACTGGGTTATTCAAAAGGCTGCAAAGTTGAACAGATAAAAAGAAAAGCATAAGCTGGTAACAAGAAGCAGGGAACATCTCCAACAAGTTTTGAGTTCATTAGTAATATATATTATTCGAACTTGGAAGCATATGCAAAGAATGTGGCTTACATGACATCAACTTGATTTTGTCTTGCTCTTTGTGCAAAGGCAGAAATTTGATTCTCTCGCAAATCAATGAGTTGCAGTTGAACACCATAGCTTGTTCCGATATCTAAAGTGCCGTTGAGTTGGTTGTTCCTTAGCACTCTGTCACCTCAAGTCAAAAAAACTATCAGTAAGTGCCATCATCAGTTAAAAATATCTAGCTATACTCCTTTTATCAAATCTGAAAAAAGTAACCAGCTGTTTTTTTTTTCTTTAGGGATTTCTTGATATCCATGAATGTAATTGTTGGCTACTGGAGATGAAGCTGATACTCACACTTTCTGTAAATAGGAAAGGCTGAATAAGTTAGTTGGAACCTCTCCCTGAAGTTTTGTATTCTCCATCATTCTGCCATACAAAATTAATAAATTATATGCTAAAACTAAAATACTAAAACCCTTTTCAACTTTATGTATGCACAGCCTAACACACATATGCATGCTGAGTGGGTCACATGTATCTGTTGGTATCACAATAAAGGCCTTATCTCTCTTTTTATTTTGTTTTAATTGCCAGTCGCTTGTGCAAACGGTCGATTCGGTTTTGAATCGAACTGAAAAAACCAAACCTATATTTTATATAAATCGAACCGAACAAAACTTTGTATAAAACCGAACCGAACCAAAAAAGTTTGGTTCGGTTTGACTTTTTTTTTCTTTTTTTTTAATAAACTATATATATATATATTTATTTAATATATTTATGTAAATATTATATATATATATACAATATATTATATTATTTAATAATATATTATATATATATAATATTTACATAAATATATTAAATAAATAAATATATATATATATATTAAAATTTCAGTCGGTTCGGTTCAAACCGATATTTTTTAGTAAAAACCGAACCGAACCGAAATTTAATTCGGTTTACTATTTTGAAAACTAAACCGAACCAATCAGTTCGGTTCGATTTTTCAGTTTCGATTCGGTTTTGCTCACCCCTAGCTAGTCCTAATAGAACATGGGAGAAAGGTTTCTATGACAGGATATCGGAGAAACGTTTCTATGAATTTCATGATAATGAAACTGAAAACATTTATCTTTATGACATGAACAGATATGAGATGCAAGAACAGAAGAAGGCTTGTGTTCTGTTAAAAATGTGAGGAACTGATAAAACCTATATCTTTATGGACATGAATGCATACACTATAAGCATTTCCCTTGTGTGCTAGCAAAAGCAATATTGTTTCCATCAACAAAACCAAACATGCAGTGTACATTTAGTAAAAATAAAATTACTAGCAAATGAAATTTCTAATAAGTAAAGCTTAAACATAAAATTGAGGAAGTACTAAATGTTGATGGAAAAGAGATTGAAATATGAAAAATTCAATACATACACAGGTTAATTCATGCACAAGTATAATTTAAGAGGACATTACGTATAGACTGAAGCTTAACTTCATACAGATAATGCTTTGATGCACTGTATTTTTGTGTCTTAGGTGTATTTTGTATATAGTTTATTATAATTTATATTTATTTTCCTATTTGTATTTGGATTCTTCCCCTGTTGTATACAGGTCTAGAATAGTGTAGGACAGTCTGCGTTAAACATACAACACAATACAAAAACAAGAACAAGTTTTTTCTTTATTAATTTGTCTTATTTTCTGCAATTAGTTAAGTTTAGATGTCTTTATGTCGCTTTAGGAGATTGAGAGTGAGGTGGAAGGAGAGAGACATACAATGTTGTCAAAGACACTGAGGTTGAAATCCAAGGTGGAAAAACTGATGCCTCAAAACTATTATTGCTCAAGTCCCTGCAGAAAACTTTCAATTTTATGTATGCATATAGAGAAGAATAAAGTTGAGTTTCCTACTGAATGGTATTAATAGACAGCATAAGATCTTACACATATGTGAGCAAATTCATCCCAGTAAGGTTGGGAACAAGTCCTGTCAATGCATTGTTGGACAGAAATCTGAAATTGATCGACAAGAGATGCTCTTAACAGAGTGAAAATCGACAGGAAGCATATTAATGACTTCAGTAAAACCATTATTCTAAAGGTCTCTCTTCTGTGTACTTACAACTCACTGACACCGATAAGATTGTTGAGGTTCGAAGGGACAGGTCCGGTCAATGAATTCCTATCAAGGCGTCTGTAGTCAAGACAATACAAAGACATTCAAGACAAACTTGATCGACAGTAATGTGGATATGCAATCACTCCAGTTTGTAATATAGATACTCACACAACCTCCAAAGTCCGCACATAACCAAGGGACAAAGGAATACTACCAGTGAGCTTGTTACTGTCAAAAAGCCTGCCCAGATAAAGAAGAAACACAAGAAAAAAAACAACAAAGCGTCCATCAAAATCAGTGCTTAAATTGGAAGGTGTCTGTTGCCATGATTCATGTGATATTCAATTCTAAAAGGGTCGAAGAAGAATGGATATTTTGAAAAATTCATAAAAGAGAAGTACATAATTTCATTTGCAATTATAATTTGTCTGCATATTCAATTCTAAAAGAGTTCATTCAATAAGAGTAAAATATACTATAAAGAAAATCACATATTTTTCCTCTTTCCCTTAGTTTTCTAGTAATTTTTCAAGGAACATAACAGAGAGCTAAAAATTACAGGTAATATGTATTGAATATACAGCAAGATACAGTAAAAAACCTGCACCCGTAAAAGAGATATAAAATGTAAAAGAGAAGAAAATCATGCAACTTGGAAATGATGAATAAATAGATATGCAACATATCCTTGTAAAAGTTCATATCATCTGCTCCTACTATCACCATATACATTTCAATGAAACTTACACATGTATGAGAGTCATGTCTGAGCTGAAAAGTTCATGTGGGATTGGGCCTGAGAGCTGATTCATTCCAAGATGACTGTTAATAGGTTTTACACACATTAATGTTTGGAAAATGATTCAATAAGAAAAAAGAGAAACTCCAATCAGCCTGGTATTACAAAAAGATAAGACATACAAGTGCTTTGTTTCACGTAGCATGTCAAGACCAGGTGTAGTCTCTGTAGAGACTGGGATGGGTCCATTAAGCTTATTGTCAGATAGATCCAACCAATAAAGCTTAGATAGACTGCCAATTGAAGGTGGGATTGGTCCACTGAAACCATTGGTATTTAGTGATCTGCAGTCAATAGCAAAACAGATTTTTCAGAAATGTGGCCTTACACATGAACTGAACTGGAAAGAAGCGAAAAAATAACCAAATTTGATGAAATGATAAGTTCAAATACTGATATAGAGGGCACAAAATTAACTCTTTAGTCAGGATCCTTATTTGAGATTTATACAAAATAGCATGTCTAATATCATTTTGCAACAGAACAAGGAAAGTATTGCAAGTTAAAATCCTTACAGAGAGACCAGTTGCTCCAGTGATCCTATTGAATCGGGGATAGGACCAGAGAAACCACAACCAATAAGGATTCTAGAATAAAAGTAAAAAATCATCAAGTTAATTAGAGCACTATGACCAAAAGGGAAATCGGATCAATGTCACTTAATACTATAATGCAAAAATGTATGCTCTTACAAGTTTTTTAGCTTCTTCAAATTCCCAATTGAAGATGGAAGAGATCCTACAAGCTTCTTGTTGTATGATAGATCCCTGGTATGAAGAAGCTAACGATCAGAGATGAAACATAACAATAAACAATCTGTATTTATTGGTGAAAACAATCTCTTCATAATAGTGCCAATAAAAGGTGTAAAATAGTGACGGATACTATGCATGAAAGGAAGAGACAAAATGTAGGCTGAAAACCTACAGAATCTGTAGTTCTGGAAAGGCTGAGATATCTCCAGACAGTGTTCCTTCCAATCCCATGCTTGTCAATTTTCTGCAGTTGAGAATAGTTAGGCTAATCTTAAAACCAGGAGAAGGAAGGAAGAATTTTCCAGCCTCAATTAGCATTAGAAGGTGGAGTATGTCCAATTACTTACATGGTAGTCACACGTGAATTGGTGCACTCTATGCCTTCCCATCTGTTTCCACAAGGGTCTGTATCCTCCCAGCTAGGTGGTGTGTTTTGCCAAATATCCTTGAGAGCCTTCAGTGCAGTAACTGCATCGACAGTCAAACATTTTTACATGATTCAAGTCATTAGTATATGAATTGCCCATTTGTATGAAATTTATAAAACTTGACAATTCTACCTATATAATCCTGAATTTTTAAGTAATCTATGGAAGAATTTTCAAAAGCATAATTGCATACAACTATTCCTCCAATAACAAAGTAAGAAAAAGAAAACCTGTTGTGAGATCTATGAAGTCATGTTTGGCTGTATAACTAGGAAATGTAAGAATTTCAGATGTAATACCAATATATCCTAACTTGACAACTCTTCTTCCTAAAAACATAAGAAAACTAGCTCTGGTATCAATTTAGTTTCCAGAAAATGCACAAAAGCAAAGATTCAGCTTTACAACCATTAATGAAGTAAGAAATAACATCTATCCACTTATAAAATCTTCATTTTGTAGTAAATTATAGTCAGTTAAGAAGGCCATAAGTTGCCATTGAACATGATTTGCTAATATTCATCAAAAGAACCAAATCAGGGGAAAAACCACAAAGAATACAAATTGTAGTGAACTTACAATCATTACTGTTAGTCACTGCTGCAATGCTATAAATTTGGAGAGAAGCAATGAGCAGAAACACCAGAATTCTTGAACTCATCTCCCAATAAAACCTCAAAAAATCTTTCTTTTCAGTTTGAAATATTTCATAACTAAAAACCCATTTAGCATAAGCAACAAATATCATAAGAAATGGCTGCAAAATATTTTTCTTTTTACCTAAGCTATATCTGTTTTCTCAGAAAATAAAACCGTGTGAAAGGACTTCTATGGAACTATTTTGTTCAAGAATTAAAATACACTGAGTATTACTTATCACCTATCATCCATTTGGCTGGCCACGACATTAAAGCTGAAAGTCAAATATCAAAATTAAATTTTTTTTTTTTTTTTTTGTAAAAAATATATTGAATGAAATAAACTACAGTACACATCAAAGCTGCAAAGTGGGTCTATTTGTATTAAAGAAACAATGAATTATCCCACCAACAAAAGGGAAACGCATTTAATAAAATATCTATTGAAACTTGAAAGTGTGATGTCTTTATTGGTTGATTTTCATTTTTCTCTTTATTTCCATTTGAAATTTGAATAAGAGGATAATGACTTGAAGATAATCATAACACACAATGTTGATTAAGTAATAAGAGTGTAAAAAGAGGCTTTGCAAAGTCTTTCCCAAAGAAACACTCAAATTTCACTCTCAAAAAGAAACTTCAAATGTATGAGGAAGAAGTTATTTATAGACTATTAAAAGCTGGCTTATTATTTTATTATTATTATTTTTTAAGAATAAGATAATATAACATGTCAGTTTTTACGCACAATAACTATTGAGGATGCTTTTACGCATAAGATCATTTATTATTTATTTATATATAAATATTATGAAATTTATAATTAAGCTATTTTAAATAAAAGTATAATAAATAAGAAGAAAAATAAACAAACTTGTTAATCATATAATCAAATCCATCATTAATTAAAATAATTGAATATTATGCTATGATGATTATATTAATATTTAGGCTATAAAAATAAAATAATAGATGATAGAAAGAAATCTCCGTACCTACTATAAGACAAATTAACCAACCAACATGTTTAGCTTTTGAATCTGTCAACAGCTTCTAGCAAGTAGTAGCAATTGCCCTTTTTCTCATAATTAGTCTTTTCTTTACTTTTCTTTGTTCTACTTATAGAGGGGACGAGACGACTTTGAAAACTTGGCATGTGCCAGTTTTTATAAGTTTTTAAATTAAACCTTTCCATACTCATACACGAAATTTTAAATAAAATTCATTTTTATTTTTATTTTTACATAAAATCAGCGCGGCTATCACTCTAAACAAATTTAAGTAATTATAATAAAATATAAAAAATGATAATAGAAAAAGCAATCACTTGATTTTTTTTTAAGAGCAATAAACACGTGCTGATTTTTTGTAAAAAAAATTAATTTTTATTTAAAATCTCATATATGAATTATAAAAATAAAAAAAAAAATACTATAAAAGTTAATTGAGATTTTATTAAAAATTCAGGAGCGATTAGCATTGTACACAGAAAGTTGTGTAAATTTTTTCCCATTTACCAAATTCAACCCCATTGAAGCGTGCGTAGCTGCCAACTCAAATTTGAATTCATATCTTACAATTTTTTTTTTTTAAATAAATTTAAATTTTATTAATAATCAGTGACTCATTAAATTTTCAACAAGAGAGACAAAATAATATAAAAAATAAAATATAATCTAATATAAAATAATAAAATAAAAAGTATCACCCTAACAACAATAAGCATAAACTTACTCACAACCATATAGTAAAAATAAAGATGGGAGACGACGAAAGAACAAAATAGGCAAAGAACGAGATCGAATAGAAGAGAGCGACAGTAGAGGAGGACACATAAGTACATGACGAATGAATAGAGTCAATAGTGAATGTGGCAACAATAATATAAATGAGACTATTTATATTAAATCTAATAAAAGATATTAAAACTATCATCGATTATTGCCGATAAAAAAAAAAATTTGCGGTAGTTTAAGAAATAAATCGCAAGAAAAAATTAAAGAGAAAAGGAAAAAGAGAAATGATTAGGACTTATAGAGCTAGCTTAATTAGTCATATCTCACAATGATAAAATCGATTAAATTAGTTTCGACTGTAATTCTAAAAATTAAAGGTTAATATTAGATAATTTTTTTTTTCAAATATAAATTCAATATCTCATGATTTTAAAAACCGACTACTAAATCAAAACTAATATTTGGTATCTTTCCTTTTTCTAATGCAAAGGATTCAAGAAAATTAAAATAATTGGTCCTTGAAACCAACTTGACAGCTGTAGGCTCATTGCTTGGTTTAAAGAAAAAGAAAATTAAATTTTAATAAATTTAAAGGGATAAGATGTAAATATACTCCAAGATTTTGTAAAAATAGCATATCGACACTTTATATTTTTCGAGTTACGAATATACTCCTAACGTTATAACAATTAGTCAACGCGTCCTTTTCTCTATTAAATCTGTTATTTCTCTCTCTCTCCCCCACCTCACTCCATATGGCTCTTTACACTTTTTTTTTTCTTTATCTTTACATTTTTTTTAACTTATATTTTATATTTACTCAAAAAAAACATGTGTGTGTATATATATAATTTGACTTTTTCTATTTATTTTTCTATTTATAAATTTATATAATAATAGTTGTAATTATTAATAAAATTTAATTATATTATTAGAATATAGGATAAAAATTTAAAAATAATTAATTATGATATTAAATAGTTACATTCTAAATTTTTAAAAAAAATAATAATAATGTGAAAATAAATTAATCACATTATTAGTTTTTATCAGAAGAATTATTTGAAATATGTTAAGAAAATTTCTAAACAACTTTTAAAATCAGTATATATATATAATTTATAAGTATTCTATTTTCTATTTATATATTTATTTTTAATAATTTATTATTTTAAATATTTTAATATTATTTTTATTTTCATTATATATATATATATGATTAATTTATTTTCATATTATTATATTATTATTTTAAATATTTTAATATTATTTTTATTTTCATTATATATATATATATGATTAATTTATTTTCATATTATTATATTTTTAAAAAATAGTGTACATATTCAATATTATAATTAATTATTTTTTAATTTTTATCCTATATTCTAATAATATAATTAAATTTTATTAATAATTACAACTATTATTATTTAAATTTATAAATAAAAAATAAATAGAAAAAGTCAAATTATATATACACACACAAATGTTTTTATGAGTAAATATAAAATATAAGTTAAAAAATGGCAAAGATAAAGAAATAATAAAAAAAAAAAGTGTAAAGAGCTATGTGGGGAGGGGGAGAGAGAGAGAGAGAGATAACAGAATTAACAAAGAGAATGGATGCGTTAGTCCGTTTTTATAACGTTATGAGTATATCCACGATTCGAAAAAACATAAAGTGTCGATCTGCTATTTTTGTCAAACTCTAAAAATATATTTGCATCTTATTTCAAATTTAAAGTGTTGTTTAATTAGTGAAAAATAATTTTTGTTTTAATAAAGTGACAGGGACGATGATTCTTGTTTTCAGTTGATAGTCAATGACTGTAAAATCATTTACAAGGATATTGATCCTTATTCCTTTTGTTTTGTTAAGCGATCTGCCAACAAGTTGGCTCATTCACTTGTTAGAACTTTTTGTTTCTGTGTCTGATAAGGGAGAGTGGTACATCTATCCACCTCCTTTTATTAATTATGCATTGAGTTCTTATTATTAATGAAGTTTCATTCCTGTTTAAAAAAAAATAAAAAAAAATGAAAACTTGTTTATTTGTATAATTCTCTAATTCTCTATTTTTTTTTTTTTTTTTTTGTTAGTGTTTCTTATAAATATTTCTTTATTCTAATAGTACTCATTGATAAAAATTAACATAAAATATTTTAAAAGAATTGAATGAAAAGAATGACAATTTAATAATTTAACATGAATAAAATATTATTCAACTTAAAAACTATGGACTATTAATATCATTAACATAACAAATTAACTATCCTTATCAAAAGTAATGAGTTAGAAATAGAAATTTTAGAAATCAAATATTCAGAGAGAAAATTAAAATATTTTACATTTTATTTGAGAAAAAGAAAATTTAATTACTCCCTCCGTCCCAAATTGATAAACAAATTTTCTATAATATGCGTCTCAAATTATAAACACATTTTCATTTTATAAGAGTAGTTTAGATAGTATTTTACTAAAATAACCTTATTTATTTAACATTGGTATTGATACACTCATTATTTAAATTAGTTGTATTTATATTTTTAAAAATACATTAATTAATACTAATACAAGAGTTAGGTTCCAAGAAATTAATTTTTTTAGATTGTGAATTAATGCAATGATACTTTTAGAAAAAAAGTTTAAAATTAATGATTTTAATTAAATTAACCTTTAATTCTTAATCCGTGTCAAAAGTTAGTTGTGCTTATCAATTTGGGACGGAGGGAAATTTTTTAGGAAAAATTTCGAAAATAACTAAAAAAGGGAAAAAAAAAATTCATTTTTATCATGCTCTCAAAAATACCGTAAACTTAAAAAAATTTCAAACATACAGTAATGTTGCTATAGCAACCATCCCTATCCTGATGCAATTTAAACAAGACAAAAATAATAAATTATTGTTAGTTATTGGAGGAGAAATCAAAAGGAGTTGATTTACTCTTTTTTTTTTTTATCAAACATGACAAAACAATAATTATAACTTACAATTTTTAATTTATAAGTTCAAATCTTCCCAAACTTGCCCAAATATATTAATGTAATTATTATGATTAATAAAAATTATTAATATTTTTTAGTCTATTCTAAAATTATTCAAAATGTGACTTATTGATAAGTTAAAAATAAATAATTAATAACTTATTGATTAAAAATAAATTTAAATACAATCCCATAATTTTATTTTTTTAAAGCAAAGGAGGAAAGATAGTTTGGAAACAAAAGAACTAAAATTCAATTCAAAATTCTTGCATTTTTAATTAAATTCTATATAAATTGATTAAAAATTAAAAAACAACAAGAACCAACCTTTGTGAAAATACTTTAAATATAACTAAATATCCCTATAATATAACTAAAAATAAATACTTGTAATATAGCTTGGAGAAAAACTACTTTTGTGTGTATTATTATTATTTTCCTTATAACAAAATTTTATTTTTCAACAATATTAATGCGACATTAATTTAATATTTTCATGTGTATTCTAAAAGAAAATCAATATCATGTGACTATATTAATATTTAGTTATTATATGGGTAATATATAATTAGAATTTTAAAATAAAAAAAAAATAAACTAACAGTAAATAGTATACGTAAACTAAAATTTGGTATACGTTAAGTATATGTTTGGTATTTGCAATTACTTTATATATATACATATTGCAGATTTGGAAAACTTAAAAAGATAAACTAACAATAAATGGTATACGTATACTAAAATTTGGTATACGTTAAGTATATATTTGTTATATATATAGATTGCAAATTTGAAAAAATTAAAATATAAACTAACAGTAAATAGTATACGTATACCAAAATTTGGTATATATTAAGTATATGTTTAATATCAAACCCTAAACGTACGTATATCATAAATTGGTATACATTTAGTCTATGTTTGATATCTGCAACTACTTTATATTTATAAAATATATTGATTTAACATCATTAAATTTTATTAATAATAATTTATTTTAGTAAAATTATAAATATTTAAAATATTTTATATAATAATAATTATTATTAGTATTAAATTTAAATAAATATAAATAAAAAATAATATATGTTTGCTATTAAGTATATGTTTAGTATCTGCAACTATTTTATATATATACAGATTGCAAATTTGAAAAAATAAAAAGATAAACTAACAGTAAATGATATATATATACTAAAATTTGGTATACGTAAAGTATATTTTTGGTATCTGCAACTACTTTATATATATACACTAATTGCAAATTTGAAAAAAATAAAAAGATAAACTATCAGTAAGGTATACATTAAGTATATGTTTAGTATCTACAACTACTTTATATATATACAGATTGCAAATTTGAAAAAATAAAAAGATAAACTAACAGTAAATGGTATACGTATACTAAAATTTGATATACGTAAAATATATTTTTGGTATATGCAACTACTTTATATATATATATACTAATTGCAAATTTGAAAAAAAAATAAAAAAATAAACTAACAGTAAATAGTATATGTATACCAAAATTTGGTATACGTTAAGTATATGTTTGATATCTGTAACTACTTTATATATATATAGATTGCAAATTTGTAAAAAATAAAAAGATATAATAATAGTAAA
>CATKHJ010486195.1:0-14398 GCA_949750685.1 Vernicia montana
TTAAAAGTCTAAATTAAGTCAAAAACTACTTAAAATGATAAGTCAAAATTTTTAACTTAAAATTTATACTGAATGTAATAAGTGATTAAATTTTTAAATATTTTTGCTATTTAAAAATTATATCACTTATTTTATTCAGCACTTAAAATTCAGAACTTAAATTTTTAACACTTAATTTTCAGTTTTACCAAATACCACCTTAGTCTTAAAATATTTTGCACTTTTGTATGTTGTACTTTCTTAGTTTTGATTTCTAGAATAATTCAATTTGTAATATACAATTGTAATAATTGAAGATTTTAGAGTATGTTTAAATTCAATGTTTATAAAAAAAAAATTAAAAAAAAAATTCAAGGTTTTGTGTTGTTTTCGTAGTATTTAATTATTTATAGTGCAAAAATGTTTGTAAAAAACTAAAAATTTGAGCTTTTCTGTACCCGTATGCGAGACCAGACGCCGAAAGGTTCCCTGCGCATGAGATCATGTGACGAGCACTCTATTAACTAGTTTTCGACTTTCCGTAGCCACAAGATCAAATTTATGAAAATTTGGCCTAATCTCATGCGTGCAATAACAGAGCCAGGGGTCGAGAGAGTAATAGTTTTCAAATATCTAAAATACAAAAATTTTTAAATGTAAAATCATAAAAAAAAAAAATTGATAATATATTGTATTTGACATTATTATTTTAAGTGAAAATTTATTTTAAATATATAAAAATTGACTTAATTATATATATATATCACCTTGATATTATAGTTTATAAAATTTCACCTCTCATAATTTTTTTTATTTTTGATTCATCACTGCATGCGCTTCAACTCATATCTCATTTTTATCATTTACTAAGGCCCAAATTAAGTGTGAGCATTATTCGGTCAAAACTAAAATTTTAATCGAACCGAATCGATTAAGCAATTCAATTCTGTTTCGAAATAAATTGATTCGGTTTTGATTTTAAGTATGAAAAATTTTGGTTATTTTAGTTTGGTTCAATTTTCAGTACAAAAAACCGAATAGACCGAATCGAATAGAGTATTTTTATTACAATTATATATACAGTTTATTACAATAAAAAATTAAAAAATATTATAGCATAATATTATAAAATAAATTGATTCAATATTTGATATTAATTATGCTATATTATTTTTTACTTTTATTTTATTAAATTTGACCAATGCCTAAAATTTAAAAATAGATGATAAATACTATAATTATGGAGATTAATAGCTAATTATATGGTAAATTAATGTATTTTTTTGCTATTATTATTATATAAATATAAAACATGTAATTGCCTTATTTAACAAACCCATTAAAAGCATAAGAAACATAGAAAAGGTAAAATGACATTTATCATATTTGAAAAATTATTTAACATATAGCCAAATAATTTATTTTTTTTCAAATTAATCAACTCAAATAGAAAACCAAACTATTTTTTTTGGTTCAGTTCAATTCAATTTTACATATAGTTCGATTAATTCGGTTTTTAATATTAAAAAATTTAATTTATTTAGTTTTATTGATTCGGTTTGGATATCGAACCTACCGATACTCACCCCTGGCCCAAATAAATTTCTAATAATAAAAACTTGTAAAAATTTGCAAACTTTTTACTGGGATTTTGATTTTTGAAATATATCACAACTTACAATAACCGAATGAAATACAAACTCTATTTTTTAAAAAAATTACATACTCAAAATTGAAAATGGACAAAAATCACAAGTCACATTTTTTATATTTTTCCCTAATTTAATTTCTTAGCGTGTTCATATTTTATAGTTTTATTTTTTTTTTACTGTTTTTGCATGAAAAACTTATACATTTTTAAACATATATTTATAGAAAATTAATATAATAATATTTTAAAATCAACTCAACTAATATCCACTTATTAATTTACTTTCATTCACTAAGAGGAATTATGATCAAGATCCGACTACGATTATTGATATTAAATATACTGTGTTTCACACTAATATATGAATTTATAAATAATTTTCATAAGAAAAATTAGAGAATATATATATAACGTGCTGTAAATCGGTTTATTAGCTCAGTATATCAAAGACAATAAGAAGATATATAAAACAATAAAATAAAGAGAGAGAGAGAATATGTAGAGAGTAAAAGGGGTTTCAAACTCTTATTATTAGATTAACTCTAGCTTTCCTTATATAGAGAAATAGTTAGGGTTTAGTGTATATAACATTACTGAAATAACCCTATACTATAATCTCTCTAAATACATACTCAAGGATGTTTAAGTAATATCCACATATTATAATTTATTTATAACACTCCCCCTTGGATATTACTTGCACCATGAATATGCCTCGTTAAAAACCTTGCTAGAAAATCCAATGGGAAAAAATATAGCTAAGGAAAAGAGTACAATTCATGCTCTATTTTGTCATTGCACAGATTGTCTCATTAAAACCTTTGGTCAAGAAAATCCTGTGGGACAAAAACTTGATTAAGGAAAAAGAGTACAATCTTATACTGATTCGCTCCCCCTGATGAGGACAACATTTTAAAACAGCACATATCAATCAATAAAACAAACCATTCAAATATGACATTATATGAGGATTTAGTAAATAAGTGTGCTAGGTTGTCACTCGAGCGAATTTGGTGGATATCTATTTCATCACTTTTCTGGAGTTTATGCGTATTAAAGAATTTTGGTGCAATATATTTAATTTGGTCACCCATAATATATCCACTTTTAGTTTGTGCAATGCATATTTCATTCTTCTCAAAGACTATAATAAGAGCATTTTTATTAAGGTACTTCAGGACCATAAAAATCTTTATAAAATTGTAGTATCATAATAAGTAAATACATATTTAGTTTGAGATCTATCCTTATATGGATCAGATAAATAACCAACATCTATATGTAGACCAATATCAAATATGAATTATATAAAAATATAACCAAATCAATATTGACTCGAAGATAACACAATAAGTTTTTTACACCACTTCCATATCTCTTGGTAGATACAGAGTTATACCTAATTAGAAATTTTTCTTGCAAATGCATATCAGGCTTGATGCACTTTGCAAGATACATGAGTGCTCTTATAGAACTCAAATATGGTACTTCAGGACTAAATAACTCTTTATTATCTTCTTAGGTCTAAAATGGTATTTATTCACTTCCAGTAAGCGAATAAGATTAATGTGCTTAAGGGAAAAGATTTATCTACGCAAAATTATTTAAGTACCTTTTCCACATAAATATACTAGTGTATTAGGACTCATTTAGGGATAAATAATCGATCTGCAGGCCGATACAAAATTTTGTTTCTCTTAAGTTCATCTCAAACTCACTTTTCAAAAATTTGTTAAGAGTCTCATTTAGATCATCAATATATACTGCAATAATAATAGAATCACTATGTGGTCTTTTATGAATACATATAATAATAGTGTATTATTCACATATCCTTAGTTCAATAATGATTCAATCAAACGATTATACCATATATGTCCATATTACTTTAATCCATACAGAGATTTATGCAATTCGATATAATTTATATCACATGTTTGATGTGCATTTATTTTTATTATTTTTAATCCTTCTGGGACTTTTACATAAATATAATTTTCATAAGCCGCATATCAAACCTTACTTTAATTGCCATATTAATTAAATATTGGAATGTGATCATATTCATAACAGGATAATAAATATTCTCATAGTCAATATCAGGTCTATGCGAAAAATTCTGGCAACTAGCCTCGCTTTATATCTTATCGTTTCATTATTCTCATTACGCTTTCGGACAAACACCCCCATTTATACCCAACTGGTTTCACATTTTTGGGGAGTCAGCATAACATGTCTAAATACCATGCGTTTAAATAGCGAGTCTAGCTCGGCCTAAATTGCCTCTTTCCATGATGGCCAGTCATATTTATGCTGACATTCATTTATATTCATAGGTTCTGAATTCAAATTTTCTCTTGAGACAACAAAAGCTACTGTTGAGGCAAATTCATCTTCGACGATAAATGAATTTCTATCAAATATTTCTCATGTATTCACAAAATTAATTGAGATCTCATAATTTTCATTTATATGATCATCAACTCTAGGAGCCATATCTGGAAGATCTAATTATTATGTTGTCTGAATCTGTGTCTCATCATTGGCTATAGCTCTTTGACTGAGATCTTCCTCTTCAAGAGGTATCTCTTCAGGAAATTTTCTTAGTAACGCTGCTTTTATTTTCCATGGATTTTTATCTATAGTTTCAATTTACTGTCCACGCTTCTGGTGTGTATCAAGCTCGATTGATTTTCTATTCTCAATAGGAACTACAACCCTTACTGGGTATTAGCAGCTAGAATATGAAACTTTGTCACTTTTTTGGCATCTATGAATGCATCTACCAATTGAATTGCAATTTGTTGCAACTGTATTATTTTATAAACTTCTAGTTCATTTTGACTTATACAGGATCAAAGCTGTATAAATGATTTTCTTTCCAAGAAATTTTTCGACATTATTTAGCACTAATAGACTCTCCCCGTAATGTCGAAAAATGTGTCTCATCAAAATAAATTATGAGTTTCCTTTGTGGACCCTTTTTGAGGTGATGCCATTAGTATATAATGGCACAACCAAAAACTCGCAGATGAGAAATATTAGGCTCACATCCATGTACAAGTTATAAAGGGAGAGTATATATGACACACATAATGACATGTCATATCAAACCTTCAAGGTTTTATTATTGGACTACAGGTTCAATGCTTAAACTGCAGGTTCAAAGCAACAGATTTTTCATATATACTGAAAATAAAATAATAATGAAATAATTCATAAATTATAATTCACAACTTATTGGTAAAACATAACCCAAATAAAATTTAAAAACATTAAAAATAAAATCCAACAAAGCAATAATAATAATAATGCAAAATCTTTGCAAATTACTCATTCAGGGAGTTTACAGATTCAGTTGAGTTATGTCTTCTATGTGAATTGTTTCTCTTTCAGAGTTCTCATGATCTATCAAAAGTATCTCACTCTTGAGTTTTAACTTTTAGTTATCTACAACATTCACTTTAGGGATTGCTGTTGTACTAGTAGGCCTTACTTAATGATTTCTCATTAGCAATTTATTGTTCTTTTCAACTACTAAAAGGCAAGCAATAAGTTCAAAATATTTTGTAAATTTTTACTCTTTATACTGCTGCTGCAGGAGCATGTTAAAGGCATGAAAAATAGTATATATCTTCTATAACATATTATGTTTTATAACTTTAGCACCACACAATTTCAACTGTGAAGTGATTCTAAATATGTCTGAATTATATTATAAAGAGAATAGTATCATAATTAAATTAGTCTTCCAAAAACTTATAGATAATTTATTTAGTTTTTCAGGAACGTAGGGTATCAGTTCTTTAACAAATTAAAATACTAATGTACCATAAATTTAGGATACTTAGTTTTTCAGGAATTTATGATCAATTCTTCAGGAATTTATATTTTATTGATTTATTTAATCAGTTCTTCAAGAACTATAGATAATACTAGTTTTTCAGGAATTGCAGATAATACTAGTTCTTCAAGAACTGTATTAATTTATTTAATTATGCAGGAATTTAGAATACAAGTTTTTCAGAAACTTAAAATACCAATTCTTCAGGAATTTATATTTTATTTATTTATTTAATTTCAAGAACTATAGATGATATTAGTTTTTCAGGAGCTGTATTAATTTATTTAATTCTGCAGGAATTAAAAATACAAATTCTTCAGGAACTATGTTTATTTAATTAAAATTAAATAGCATCTTCGTTGTTATTTAATTTCAAGGAATACATTGATTATAAATAAATAATACATTGATTTATTGCAATCGTATACTATTATAAATAAATACCACTTAAACAATTAATTCGTGCATAATTTAGTTATCGAGTTGAAGTCCCACAACTTCAGTGATCATAAAAATGAAAAGTTTATACATAAACACTCGTACTCAAGAATGATTATCATGTTGTGAGTGGCCATGTAAGAGAGAGAGAGATTACTTGATCGCAAACAATAATTAAGATTTTAAATTCTTGCACAATCACGCTCTAATACCATATGTAACAAAATTACACAGATATAATATATAAATTTAGAACATTAAACAATTAATTTATGCATAAGGAAACACATATTTAGCGAAAACAAATGCGTACCTATTTTGAGATTAGAAACAGTGTTCACAATTTGATTTATTATAATATTACCTTTAACCCTTTGGATAGTAGAACGAAATCGTGCTGATAACGTGTTGTAAATCAGCTTATTAGTTCAGGATATCAAAGACAATAAGAAGCAATATAAAATAATAAAGTAAAGAGAAAGAGAGAAAATATGTAAAGAGAAAAGGAATTCCAAACTCTTATTATTAGATTAACTCTAACTTTCTTTATATAGAGGAATAGCTAAGGTTTAGTGTATACAATATTACTGAAATAACCTTATACTATAATCTCTCTAAAATATATATTCAAGGGTGTTTAAGTAATATCCGCATATAATAATTTATCTATAACAGGTTTAAAGTTTTTTTTTTTTTTTTTTTTTTTTGTCATTAAGCCATAAAATAATCACTAATCCTTTACTTCATTTAGTTATTGATAATTAATAATATCGAGCATATTTGATACTTTACATTAGTTTTGATTTTCCTATTTCCATTATTTCAATACTTTTCTTAGCATTTTTAAGTCTATAATAGAGTATTGGTTGAGTTAGTGATGACATATATAAGGCCCGTTTAGTTCAAATACTGGAATCGAAAATAAAATGGAGTGAAATAAAAAACGGAATGATTATTTTTTTTTTTAAATGTTTGGTTCAATAAGAAAATGAAGGAATTGAAAATCAATTTCTTATAAAACTGTTTGGTTTCTTGTGTACAAGAATCATAATGAACATATATTTTTTAATAAATTTCTATAATTTTATTATTATTAAACATGTATATCATTACTAATATTTTTATGATGATCATATTTGAATTTTTAATTATTTTAGATAGTCAAAAACTTTTAAAATAAGTATTTAACTTTATTTTTTAATTTTAAAATATATTTTAATTTTTAATCCTATATTTTGTTAAATGTTTATTCCATATAATAAGCTTGTTCTAGTTAAAAAGATTAATTTTTATTTTTTATTAATATTTTAGAATTATTTTTATTTTTATTAATTGTAAATAACTTATTTATTAATTCATGTTAATTTTAAATAATTTATTTTTATTTTATATTTCTTAAAATGAAAATTCAAAAAAAAATTTTACTAATTACAAATAAATTTAATGATTCATTTTTTTATTAATATTTAATTTATTTTAATTAATTAAAGTCATTCAGTTAATATTTAATTTAATATTTTTATTAATATTTTATTTTTACATATTTTATTATTTTATATATTTAATATTAATATTTAAATAATCACATGAAAAATAATTATACATTTGATTAAGTTAAAAATGTTGTACTTGATTTCTATGGGAATGAGAATGTGATTAATAGGAGGGTAAAGGGAATTGGTGATTCTCCAAAATGGGGGAATCACATTCTGATTTTGAACTAGTTTTAGGTAAACCAAACATGAGGAATCGGAATCACTCATTCCGATTCCGATTCCGGACCCATTATTTAGCGAACCAAATAGGGCTTTATAGAGAAAGAGAAAAGAGGGTTTTGTTTTGGATTACAAGGGAGGGACATACCCAAAGAAAAAATATTAAACAAGCACCTTCTAGGCCATGAAATCCCAATAGTATCACTCTGTAACAACAAACCAATACCTTTCAGAAGCGAACTAAACTCGAACACGCCTCTCTTATACTTCAAAGCCTTATTAGAAAGCCAATCAATAACTCTTTTGCCTTCTCTAAATACATGAACAACTTGTGTATTGATTATGTTAAACATCAAATTTCGACATACATGAACCACGTTGGAAGCATTATCATCTTCTCCAACTGCCCGAGATAACCATTGCACCACAAGTTGAGAGTCTACTTCCAGGATAAGCCTAGTGTAACTCGTCTTGAGCCAAAGTGAAAAGAGGGTTTTGTTGCAAGATGGTAAAAGAAAATTTGAAAATGAATAAAAGGTAAAACTAGCATTTTAAGTCCATTTAATGGAATATTTAATAGGACTAGTTGTTTGATGGATAATAAATATTAAAAATATTAAATTAATTTTTAAAAATAGAGGTATTGACTAATATATTTTACTATATTACAGGGATTAAATAATATTTCATTTTTTTTAATAATGTTTAATTAATTTAGTATTCTTCATTTCCCTAAATTATTGGCATAAATAAATCCTAAAATTATTGATGTCTTAGCCAATTGTAAAATATTGAGAGCAATTTTTGAATTGATGTTAAGGTTGGAATCTCATTTATATTAAAATTCATTTCCCTAATACTAAAAAAATAAAATAAAATAAGTCATAAAACAAAAGGGCTAGTAGCTGTCTGTTGAATTAAAACCTTTGAACTTAGCCCAATTTCTTTGGGCTAAACTTAAGCTTGTCATCATCCCAAGCCAACTATCAACATTAATTTGGCTTGTACTTCTTTTCAGGAAAGTACAAAAAATAACAATAATAATAATAATGTGATTTAACCTTTCATTTAAAAGAGACGAGTAATTGTTTTTTTTAGTTATCTAAGCCCCTGTAGTTTTTTTTTTTTTTTCATGAAGCCCCTGTAGTCTAATGTGGTATACAATTAAGAGTGCATTTGGTATTACTGTGATTTTTTATTTTCTGTTTCTTTTTTCAAATTTCAAAAAAATAAATATTAAAAAATATTTTTTAAAAAATTATTATTTTTTATTTCTTTTATGTTTATCCAGAAATATTTTATAAAAAAAAACATAAAATTAAAAATAACAAAATCTTATTTTCAAAAACTTATTTTTATTTTTAAAAAACTGAAAATAAAAAATAAAAAATAATACCGAACAAGCTCTAAGTATTAAATTCATTAATACTGTTAATATTTAACCATTGACATACAATATCAATTAACAAAATATTTTTCTATGATAAGAAATTTCACAAGGTATTATTTGGAGGCTTGAGTTTAAATCAAGTGTAATAAGAATTAATCTGACCTGATTAAAATATTTTATAACTTAGTGGTTAAGAGCTTGTCCTTTTCCTTATAAAAAAAGAAATCTCATAACCTGGGCCAGAGCCTAGTCAAGCTAATCCAAATCAACTTTCTTTGTCCCACAATACGTCGTGAAGATTGGTTTCAAATCAATGCATGCAATAATAATATAGCAAAGGAAAAGGATGCATTAGCCAGTCCCCTTCCCTTCATCCCATTTAATTGAGTTACAACTTACAATACACACGCAAAGTTGAAGTTAGACTTTGATTGTTTTGTAGGTTGACCCCTTCATGTCACTCCAAACTCTATAGGACCATACAGTCTGGTCGCCTCATGCCCCATAAAAAATAAGAGGCCCTGATCCTATATATATATATATATATATATATATATATATATATATATATATATATATATATATTTTAACAAAGAGGCGCATCTTAAAATAAAAATAAAACATTTTTTTTTTGTTTTTTTTTAAAGAATGAGAGACCAATTTTCAAAAGTAAGACTTTTATTTTTTCCATCTAACGAGATCTCAAAAATATATATATATTCTAATAATTATATATTTGAATTCAAATATCATCTCTCAAGTTTTATATTTTATTTTTTTTAATATCATTCATTTAGTTTGTATTTACATCAGATATAGAAAAGTATGAATTTTTTTTTTTAATTTATTATTGTAATTTTTATTTTATTTGAATTCTTTTAGTAAAAATCTCATCTCAAAAAAAATATGAATAAATTAATTATTATCTATTAAAAATAAAATATCTTAAATATAAAATTTCAACAAGTAATTTTGTAATTTAAAAAGTAAGAAAGTATATATATATATACAATTAGACTTCCTCTAAAATTTTAACTCAGGTCTCCGATTCTTTTGATTCGGTCCTGATCATACTAGCTAGACCTTATAAAATTTTGTATATATCTATAAACCAGACACAAATGTCTCGTTTTATAATTAAATATGTCAAAATTTAATTTCTTTTTTATTAAAAATTTTCATATGTACTAAAAAATAAGAAATTAATTATACGTATAAAGCTTGACTCGGTAAATTAATATCGTATCTAAGCTAATTGCACTTAGGAGTATAATCAAATTTAATTGAAGCTGATATCAGAAGCAATTAAATTAAAACTTGATAAAATGGGGATGTTTCATTAAATTATTACACGTCAATTTGCTTAGACCAATTCAGCAAGTCAACTTATTGCCATATCAGCTATGTCACATGCTCAGGACTGTTATATTGGATATGATTGAAATTAATGTTGAAGTGTGTATATAATTTAAAGTTGAGAATAAATGAGATGATTAAATATATTGCAAGTGCATACACACATATATAAACAGTATAATACATAAAAAAAAAATGAATAGTATAAATATTTAATATAAAATTTTATCATCTAAACTTGTAAAATATTATTGATTTTATTATTCAAAATAAGATCTATTTAATTCTAAATTTGTATGTGTTTTAAATTGTTGATATATTTATAGCTTATAAAATTGTAAGAGTTAATGGCATTTTTCATAACAATATTTACAATTAATTTCATATTGCCTGAAAAGATTTTTATAAGTCAAAAATATTAAAATAATACGAGTTAATTATTTTAGATAGTAAAGACTGCAAGTATTTAATAATAATTTATAATCTAATCATAATAAAATTATTAGGGGTGGGCAAATAATCGGTTTGGTTGAAAACCGAATCGAAAAAATCAAAAAATTAAAAATTTTATTTTTATTAAATCGAATCGAACTAAATTTAGAGTGAAAATATAACCGAACCGAATCAAAAAAATTTAGTTAGATTTGGTTGGTCGGTTTGGATTGATTTTAGATTTTTTTTTTGGTTGTTTAATATATATATATATATATATATATATATTAAAACTTCGTTCGGTTCGGTTTAAATTAAAATTTTTTGGTCAAAAACTAAATCAAATTAAAATTTAATTCTATTTGTCATATTTAAAATCGAATCGAACAGATGTACTGAAAAAATAAAATTAAATTGAATCAATTAGTTCGGTTAGATTTGATTTTTCGATTTTGCTCATCTCTAAAAATTATAATTATAGTTAATATATAGTTAAAAATTATATATATATATTTAATTTTTTTTGCATCGGACAAAGAGATTCAAACATGATCTATTATTACTTAGGGCAGACATGCATGCACATATTACTAAAATATACTTAAATGTCCAATTTAAATATTTAATTAAACTTATAAATCATTTAAATCAATTATTATAATACTACTGAATAATCTATATATTAAATAAAAAATTGAGTTAAGAATTGTTTACAAAATTTTCCGTCATGTATAAAGTAATTCTTATAAATCTTATAGAAAGTTAATTATCTCATCTTTTTTTTTTTTCTTTTTATACCATTGTATTTTTGTAAATTTCAATTAAATTTATACAATCTTATAATATGTTTTTATTATTTTTTCAACTCACCTATATTTTAAACCAAACCTAAAATTTGAAGAATCAAACCAAATTGATTTGCATAACTAAACTGAATCGATATTTTTACAAGACTAATCAAACTGAACTGAATCGACATATTTTAGTTTAGTAATTCGGTTCTTTTTTTAATATATATATTATTCAAACTGAGCTGAATAAACCAAAACTTACAGAATATACTAAAATTGATGACAACTGCTTCGGTTATTTTAAGTTTTTTTTAACATAAATCAAACTAAATTGAATAGATCAAAATTTACAAAAATTTAAATTAAACCGAACTGAATTATAAAATTAACCAAATTAAATTTAATTTTATTTTTCAGTTATATCAGTTTTTTACTCACCTCTAGGTTACAACACACAATAGATGTAGCCCTCTCCTTTTAATATTTTTCACTAAATTAATTACAGTAACTTTTATAATTTGAAAATTTTAAATATGAAACTTTCACTTTCAATATTTTTAAAAGAAAGAGAAAACTAACCATACTGCGTCTTCTTGGCTTCTCCAACTATTGTTTAATATTTAATTATATATATATTGGCTTCTCCAACTATTGTTTAATATTTAATTATATATATATTACTTATATTTTGTCTGTTATGGCTCTTCTTCTTCAAAAATTCAAGTGGTATTCAAGTAGTAGCTAGAAGATAAGCATCTATATAAAAAGGACGACCTATTAGAATAATGGGGTATAGGCTGGCATTATGAAGACTTGAAAGCAATGCTTTCAAATTCAGCCAAATTTTGGAGTGAAGATAGATGGTTAAGAATTAAAAATTCAATCAAAATCAAATAGAGATCGAACTGAAATTTTAAATAATATCATATATTTATTATTTATATGTTAAAAAAATATAATATACATATAATTAAAATTAATAAACGTTATTATAGCAAATAATGAACATTACTCGCTATAAATATGAATTTGAGACCATTATTTAGAAGAAATTATGGTAAATTAATTTATTAAGTGATTATTTTGAGATCCAAATTTGGGTTGGTTCTACTACTCTGTAGTGAGAGGTCTACTCGAATTTGTATTTTTCTACGTAAGAAATATGAATTTGAATATTCATGTACTCAAAATGGAGAATGGATAAATGATAATTTGAAATTTAAAGTAAACTCTATACTAAGGAAAGTGAGGGAGGAAAATGAATTATCCCACATTGAAAAAATTTAAAGTTGGAATAAGATATATATTCAAAAGCTCCTTCTTTCAAAACTAAAAAAATAGTCAAGAAAATTCTCTTTCTTGCGCGTGCAAATCCACAGTGTTGGATTTAGATTCAACATGTGAGCGCGCGACCTGCGTATATAAATGTCAAACCGAAACATGTTACCTGTACCTACTTGGGTTTTGCAATTTTTTAATTTAGTCCAACCATAAGTTTTTTCATTTGTTTAGTCCAATTTTTTTTTTTTTTAATATCCAAACACAAAAAAAAAAAATTAAAAACCAGGAAAAACCCGACCCAGGTCAGAATCGAACCAACCTTGCCTCTGGTTTTCCCTGTCGGCCGGTCTGGTTCTAACAACATTGCTTGAAAGAAATATTATTAAGGTTGTATTTGTTTCACATGAAATATTTTTTTAGAAATACATTAATTTTTTGTATTTTTTAGTATTTGAAATACTTTGAAAAATTAGTAAATGAAAAATTAATTTTCTTTTCAAAAATTAAAATTAATTTTCAAATTTTAACAAATTTATTATAATGAAAAAAAAAAAAGCACACACATAAACACATTTATTAATTCATAAATCACTGATGATCTCTATTGGTTACCATCAACAATCACCACGAGTCACCAGCAATCACATGCTCCTATTACCTAGTTATCAATAACCACAACAATATATTATTTTTAATTCTTGATGTATTATTTTTCATATTTAATGATAAAATTTCAAAATATGAAATTTTTTAAAATTTAAATATATTTACAGTTTTATAAATTAAAATTTTTATTTTTTAATTAATTTTTATATTACAATTAAATGATAAAATATAATAATAAATATATATAACCTAAGAAATAGAATCATTTTGGAATCTCTCTGAATGCTTAATGAAAAAAACAAAACAATACTATTGTTTTGGAGTTTGGACATCAAAATTCAAGTGCTCATTATTTATTGGCTGACATTTGAATTGGCAATGGGAAATCTCTCACTCTATAATGGCTAAAGCCATTTATGATTTCAACAATAATAACCCCACTCTCTGTTATAATGTTATTGCAGTATTAATTATGTTACATAAATGGTCATGTATTTCACATTAATACTACTCTTTTGGTTCCAAAATATGTGTTTAAAATTTCAGCACAGATTAATGTTCTGTTTATTTCACGAAAAATATCATATTTTTTGACGTTTGAAATATTTTAAAAAATTAGTTAACGGAAAATATTTTCCTGATCAATGGAAAATTAAGTTTTTTTTTTAAAAAATAACTTTTTCTTTTTAAAACGGGAAGTCATTTTTCGAAATTTGATAAATTTATTATAATGAAAGAAAAATATGTAAATATAAATTTATTAATTCGTCGATAACTGGTATTCACTACCGGCGACTATTGATGACCAACATTGGTCGCCGCCAACCACCAAATTTATTATTTTTATATATTTTTATCATATTTAACAATAAAATTATGAAATTATTATAAATTTAAATATATTTATAATCTTAT
>CATKHJ010486349.1:0-19326 GCA_949750685.1 Vernicia montana
CCCTATCCGTCGGGTCTTCTTAACCATGTGCACATGACTGATGTATACCCGACATCAAATGGGGATTTCTGCTTTAACCGATTTATCACATTTATACAATTGAACGTATTATGGATTCAAATGAACTATGGTACTCATCAATGAATTAAGTTTCAATGTACCATCTTTATATCAATATAAGGTAGACCAAAGATCTCAATAAATATTTTAACATATTTGGTTCATGAATAGATATCAATGAAACATAAGTTCAATCAAGAAATCGAATTGATATTATGAATGAATGGTTATACAATGGGATAATGCCAATAACATATTGATTATCATGTACTCACCTTAAACTCCTTTGCTCCTAACTAGCACAAGTAAAAACGATGATCGACCGATTCATCTTGTACTTGATCTTTAGGTTCTATAAGAACCATTCCAATTAATCACAATTTAGATCATCATTTCATACTTATCTATAGAACCAAGATAGTTCCGCTTCCATACCATGAAGAATTCTCAATTTGCCATTGTTAATCAAAACAGAGCTTCAAGCTCAAAGAACTATCGAGAGAATTTTAAAATATTTGGTAAAGTGATTCTAATATTAATGAATCATCTGTTTAGTACAACAAACTCTAATATATATATATATATATATATATATATATATATATATATATATATAAGTAATGCCAGCTAATAGAGTGATGCTAGCTAACTACTTATTAACAAACTAACAAACTTCTAGCTGACTAGGATATTTACTTAACTAACCAACTAATATTTAATTTATATATACATTTACACTTTCAAACAATGATTTCTTATCTTACTCTATTGGAATGCCTAACAAAATTGATTCTCTCAAACAACTAACTCTCTGGAATCATCCTCCGGACTTCAAGCCATGGGTTTCAGTTGATGCAAGTGGCAATGAGGGTCTTGGCAATGTCACCAACACCCCACCAAAAAAGAGAAAACCAATTAATGTAGCACTCCTTTGGGGATTTTAGCCATTCTCTTTGTGTTTCTTTTTCAGATTTCTTGTCTAATTTATTTGTATGTTAAGCAAAAAATGAAAAACCTGAACTGCTAGAGCTAGATGAACAGGAAAATAAACTCCTAAATAAACCTTAATCTACATTGTAACAATATAATTATTTCCTGACTTAATTTCACCAATGGTCATTAAATTTATTATCCATTTTAGTATGGTTAAACTATACTAACAAAATCACTAACCTTTAATTTTAAATTCTCAATCTGTTGATTCAATTGGAAGAATGATGCATGTATTTGATTGTCTTGAAAACAGGAGTTGCATGCTCTCAAAACATATATTTATATTAAAAATATATTTAATTATATTGAATTATGACATAATAAATGTAGCCTAAGAGGGTTCAACATAAAGTCTAAAAATAATTACTGAAATCAGTATATATATATATATATATATATATATATTTTATGGCTTCACAGTAATTTGATTTATGGAATAAATAAGATGAATTAATAATTATTTAATGAAATAAAAAATTATTATCATAATTTAAAAAAAAAAATGTAGGATAAAAGTTAGAAAGTAGAAAGAGCCAAAATGTGGATTAGACGTGGCCCGTGGGTAGTGGACCCAAACAAATCCAATCCAAACATCAGATGTAATAAAATAAAATAATTAATTATATATTTTAATTTCACTAGAATGAAATAACCAGTACAGTTGCTATCTCTCTCCTCTTTCTTTTCATTGCAAAATCCAAATCCCTCGATCTATACACAATTCCCAAATTCTCCTCTCTGCTGGATCGATCTTTCTCTCTCTTTGCATTTACATTGAAGTTGATAATCACATACTAGGAAAACTTGGTATACACTTTACACACACTATTATTATTACGTTTGAAGAATAATCAGTTGGGTGATTGATGATTATGGAATGGAAACAGTGGAACCGGTTACGGTGACGGTGCCTTTTGAGGAGGTGATATATTGTTGTCGTTATTGTGGTGGTGGTAGTGGAGGTCATCTGGGTGTTTTTGTGAAGTTAGAACTATGGCGGACTCATACAAGGGAATGTCTTCTGATAACATAAAAGGGCTCGTTTTGGCATTGTCTTCTAGCGTCTTTATTGGTGCAAGCTTTATTGTCAAGAAAAAGGGCTTGAAGAAAGCTGGTGCTTCTGGTCTCAGGGCAGGTAAAAATGCTTTCTTTATTATTATTATTATTATTGCTTTAGTTGTTTTTGGTATTTGGATTTGTTTTTGGCTGGGAAATTAATTGAATTTTAGTTTCTCGTTTTGGGTTTTTTTTTTTGTTCAATTACCAATTTCTTCTTTACCATTATGGATTGTTTGTTTGTTCCCAGTAACATAGGAAACGAGTGTCTTAGTTGTTTTCTTTTTTTTCATTTTTAAATATAAAAATTGTGCTTTTAGTTATCTAATATATGTATATATACATAAATATAGAACTTTTGTAGTTTATTTAGAACTTGAGGTGTATGTTGATGGGTTTTTGCTCAATTTTGAATTTCCTTTTTTGGAGTACAATGGATATTGTGATGTTTTATTGCTGTATAGAATTACGCATAAGGCTAGGCATTGGTATTCGTTGAAATTAGCTGAGTAAAGGATTTGTTCTTGGCTCAAACTGGGTGTGGGTGAAACTTTTGGTGTGCCTGCTCTCTGAGTTTTTTGTTGGCCTTGTTTGTACAGCTAAAATGAAATACTTCCAACAATTTGAGAGTTTGATAATGGAATTATAGTGTATTCTGAATATTTTATCTTTGGAACTGCTGTGGTGGTATGTCATCTCTTGGTATTGCATGATGTTGAAGTGGTGTGTTTATACTGTTTTATTAATTTTGTTGCAGGTGCTGGGGGTTATTCTTATCTGTATGAGCCTCTTTGGTGGATTGGCATGATCACAAGTAAGTTCGTATACTTTTCTTATCCCTTCAATGAAAATATAATAATTAAACTTGTGTGACTTTTCCTGCTGATGGATAACAAGGTTATAACCATATCATAATTCATTGTAAGGGTTAAATCTGCTAATTCTAAAAATTCTACGAGTTATATGACACATATTTTTGTGCTGGATTAAGATATTAAACCCTCTCTATCTCTCCTCTGCCTGTCCCCCAACCCCTCATATTAAATGTCCTTTAGATAGTTTGCTAGACAATTATATAAAACTATTCTTCTTTCATCTTTTGTTCTTCATTGGACAGGAGGTGCAATAAAGTCTTATGATTTAATGTTGTGCTCAATGTTAAATGTATAATTATGCATGTTGGCACCTGTAAAGAATTAAGTATTGTCACTGATTTCAAATCATTTTTGCGGTTTCATAACCCAGCAACATGCTAGTCATAGGTCCTGCAAAGGATTTAAAATTGTAGGCATGCAGGCTGCTAGCATATGTAAATTCATATATACATGCACTTTTAGGAACAGAGATGCATTATTACAGGCGTGCAAGCTTGTGTAAGTTCAACAGGACACTAGATTGAGCATGTGGTATTCAATGGAGAATATGAAACAGTAATTGACAATTTGATTGAAATTTTTTAGGTGGGGTTAAGGCATGTAGCACTTGCATTACATAGGGCAACTAGTTCTGAAATCAGAAAGGATTCCTGTTGCTTAGTATAGCTAGTTTGGAACCAAGACTTAGTTGAGTTGAGCATCAGAGAACCCAAGTAGATGAGGTTGCTTGAAGCAGAGGCCAACAATGTTTAGTCTGTGCTTCATTTGTACTATTTTCTATGCCGTTTTTGGTTTGGAGGCACTATTATTATAACACTATTTTAGTTGTTTGAATGGTTTCATTAATCATTACAATGAACCACCTTATCTGATTCTTTGACTGTAAAATCTTAATTTTCATTCTTATTTTTGAAACTGTGCCTTTTCTGTGTGCATTTATTTTTTGTCTTGTGTGAAACTTAGCCCAAGAGCAAATTGATCTAATATTGGGAATCCAGAGTTCAAAAGTGGAACAGGTGTTGTGATCCTTACATGTACAAGAAGTTTGACTTTTTTGCAATTGGCTTCTGGGAACTTTGTTGTTTCTTGTCTTCTTTTTAAACTTCTCTCCAGGAAAAGCATAAGTGGTTGGATAGCCCAACTTAATAGTCCTCTACTTCAGTAACCGATGTTCTGTTTTTCTTTTAGTCTTCCTATTGCTCTCTAATCTCTCTTGGTTCCTTGCTTTTGCTTTCTAGTTTTTGCTACAAAGTCTATTGTTATGCTTAGTTTACTTTGCTTTTGTTCATCTGTGGAAAAAATTTTCATTTCTTAGGAGCTGCTTCTCAACTACATGGTATTAATTTGTGAAGAACGAGATAACTTTAAGAAAGGGTTTTACATGCACTTTACTAATATTTGTAGTGAAGCAGTATGATACAAGTGGCCATTTGGAATTATCAAGTGGAATTCATAGCTGCTCTGATCTTCCTCTCAACACCCCCCCACTCGGATTATATTTATTTGATACACTGTTGTCAATATGAATGTGAATATATTGAAGAAAAAATAGATTTTTGTCGTTATGTTAGCAGTCTATTGTCGAAAAAAATAGGAAAATGGGTATGAATAGAATATGAATAGAACAAGAGAAGGGGGGATAGTAGAGAAAAGATTATATTCACCTCTTTTGGCTTCTATTGAATCGAGAAAAGGGTTTGATTGTCCATTTTTCTGATAGAATATATAATTTTTTCTGATAGAAAGTGGAATTCATAGCTGCTCTGATCTTCCTCTCAACACCCCCCACCCACCCCAAAATTTTTTTTATTGCAGTTTGACTGTCCTATGTGATGTTGTGTCTATTTCCTTAATACCTTGGGGGTGTGTGCTGGGGTGGGGGGTTGATTTGAAATTCCTGAATTTTATTTATTGTTGTGAGCCTACGCAAAGCTTGAGTACATTCGTTCTCAAGTTCTTTACAGTTTTCAAATTTGATGCTTCAACATATTCCTTTAATTTACCCTAGTTCTATAAAGCATGGAAATCTCTATGAGATCACTTCCTGGTGTTGGATATGTCTTAGACACTGAAACTTTCTGAGAACTCTTGGAAATGTCTCAGAAACTTTTCCCATTATTCTTTTAGGGTGTGTTCATTTATATTGTGGTTTTTGGTCTTTTTTTTTTTTTCCTCAAGGAAAAAAGGAAAGCATGTTCGACAAAACTGTTCCATTTTCCATTTTCGTTTCTTCACTTTTTTCAAAATTGTTTAGGAAACAAAATGGCAAAATGAGAAACCATAAAACATGGTTTCTTCTTTTTTGTTTCTCGTTGCATCTTTATGGCTTCCTCCTCTATTCAAACATCCAAAATCTCTTTAGCTCTCACACCATTGAATCATTCACACTGTCCATCATCGGCATCTTCTACCCTCTCTTTCACCATCATTTTCAGATCTCTCACATTGGTGGTTAAGAGTGCAGATGTCCTTCATCTGTCAGCAACCAAGAGTCTGCAACCCTCTTCACAAATCTATACGAAAATTTGCCATGAAATAGCACAAGCTCTTATTGTTACAAATTCTGAATCTGATTGAAATTAGATTATCACCTTTGTTGTATCTGGGTTTGGGTGGGTATGGCTTTGGAAATTTTGATACTTGTGGCAATTGATTTTGGTATATTGTTTGAGTGATGATGAGTGTTTTTTGATGGTTATATACTATGGGAATTTGGAGGTCTTGGATTCATGAAGGAGAATCGATGGCCATTGTTGGTGGTGGATATAATATAAAATAGCAATGTTATTTTGTTGTGGAGGTAAGACAAAACAACGGTGGTTAGGTAAAGAAAACGGACGAAGAAGAGATAAAATAAAAGCAGTTTACTCAAAAACAATAAACCAAGAACTAAAACACAAAACACACCACAATATTGAACACAATCTTAGTTTTCTTTCACTAGTTTCAGAAAACACGGGAATCTTTCAAAAAACTTGAGGGACACTTAAGGGGCTTGTTTATGTGATGCAGACAAGAAGGAACTTGAGAAAATTCAATTCTAAACACTTAAAAATCTTAGAATTATGGCCTGGATTTTTATGTGGCATGTATTTGGTATGTTGTTGAGTAATTTTTAGTCTTTATAGAGTTTTACAAGTACTTTACAATTACCTGCTAGTCTAGTATTTTACAATTTCAAGATTCGGGGTCTATTTTTGTAATTTCCAGCTCTGTTGGACTAGGCTGGCTTGGTGTCTTTAGGGTTTGCTTATGAGTCTTTATGTTAGTTAAGAAGTGATATTTCTGTGCAAAATTTACTAATTCTATGCCCTACTTTTTTTATAAAATGCCATATCCACATATCATATCATATCAGGTTTCCCATTTCTGCACTGCTGCACATTTATATTACTTCTGAACTGCTAAAAAAATGATTGGAGTAAATCCTTTCTAAGCATGCATGTCTTTTTAACACACTATTGTTAACTATAGAGGCCAAACTTTTGAATCTGGAGTTGTACTTGGCACTGAGACTTGAGCTGCAGATTTTACCTTTTCTTTAAAAATATAAATTCTCCTAACAAATTTTGTTGCCTGTTATTTTATTAAGTTCATCACTTGCTTTTGATTGCAAAGGGAAGGTAAAGGACCATTTGATTGAAATTATTTTCTAATGAACCAACCTGTTACAGCATTTGATTGAATGCGGTCTTACTTCATTTTCCATGAAGTGCTTATGAAAGCAACCAACTCTGATTTGATACTTGGAGGATTTCCTAACATAATCACCTGCCGTGATTAAAGTTCTTTCACTTCTTTCATTGAGCCAGCAACCTGATATAATTTGAAAGCTATGCACTGCATGACACTTTTGATGACTGCCCTGCCCTTTATTAAGAATTGCAATCATTCGTCATTTTCTGGTACAGAAAGTGTTTGCATGTTTCATATTGTTGTATGTCTGATTACCCTTTATTTTCATGATCTTTCACTATTCTTTCATCATTTCCCATTACAAATTTTCTTTCGTTAGTTTTGCGGTCCTTTTTTATTTTAATTACACATACACACACGCGCGTGTATGTATGTATCTATGTATATTCTTTTAAGTTTATTAATATTAAGCCTGTTCAAAGTTTTAGCGCATCCTAACACAAAAAATTGTCATTATGGCAGTGATTGTCGGGGAAATTGCTAACTTTGCAGCTTATGCATTTGCACCAGCTATTCTGGTCACTCCTCTTGGTGCACTGAGCATTATTATCAGGCAAGAGAAGATTTACAGTTGACTATAAATCTGAGTTATCTGATTTTAATGCTAGCCTCCATTTTGTCTTACAGTGCTGCCCTAGCGCATGTTATTTTACGGGAGAAGTTGCACATTTTTGGGATTCTTGGTTGTGTTCTATGTGTTGTGGGTTCAACTACAATTGTGTTACATGCTCCACAAGAACGTGAGATTGAATCTGTTAAGGAAGTGTGGGACCTTGCAACAGAACCAGGTATTCATCTCTTCTACACATCATAGATCCTTGATTTTTTTAAATCATTTCTATATCCCTTTTTTTTCCTTGTTAATTATCATATTTAAGAATTGTAATTCTATCAATTTGGATATTTGCAGCTTTTCTTTTTTATGCTAGTTGTGTCATTGCAGCAGTTTTCATCATCATTGTCCGTATTATACCCCAGTACGGGCAGACTCATGTTATGGTCTATATAGCAGTTTGTTCACTTGTGGGTTCACTCTCGGTATGTGTCAGTTGTTGCTCTTTTCTTGAATTTGATTTCCTATTTGTTACGCACACATGCATTCATACATATTCCATTTTTGTTAAGATCATCTTCCTGCACATGCTGACAGGTCATGAGTGTCAAAGCACTGGGAATTGCTCTGAAGCTAACATTCTCAGGAATGAATCAGTTAGTATACCCCCAAACATGGGCCTTTACCTTGGTTGTGGTTACCTGTGTGATCACTCAGATGAACTATTTAAACAAGGTATTGTTTTTCTTAGGAGTTCTTTTCAGTCCTGTGTAATTTTGAGGGGTAAAACCTATTGCTTTGACCACCTAGAATAATTTTAAATGCACCTAATTTTTTCATAACTTAATTTACTAAAACTGTAAGAATGATTGATCTGCCAGAAAGCCAGAAAGTAGGGTTGAATCTCATTTTATTCGCTTTTGCTCATTAGCTCACTCGTTGAGATAAATAAGCATCCTTCTCTTACCCACTAAACCGGTAATTCAACAAATGATAAATTGTGAAATCCTGGAAGTTATAACTCTCTTGGAATTTAGTTCTCAAGATTCATGATGATTAATCCTTGAACTTACTGGTGGCATTAGTTCGCTGGATTTCGGTAATTTGAAACTTTTAAACCATAATATTAATTATGTTAGTACTGAGAAAGAATCATTATTAGCTTAAATCATTAAGTAGGATGTTTTATTTGACATATTAAGCAAAATTTTCGATTTAGGTGCTGAAAAATAAATATTATCAAACACATTTAAAAATTAACTTATGAAACTTTAAAATTTGAGCTATCAAAAACCCTCCAAAGTCCTTTCCTTTTCCCTTTATATATATATATATATATATATATATATATATATATATATATATATATATATATATATATATATTTTTGTGCATGTGGTTTTTGCAAAAGTGCCATTGGTGGATGATATGGTGAAAACCTCTAGCTTGCAACTGCCAGCTGCAAGTTTGAATAGTGAGAGTAGTTACCATAAATAGATATTTACAAATGCTAAAATTTCTAAATGATTCAATTGCCTCTAAATGTTCCGTTTTGCAAACACCAATGGATTGTGATTTGATGTTTTTGCAGGAAACTTATATTATATTCTCTTAATTGCAGGCTCTTGATACATTCAACACAGCTGTTGTGTCACCCATATACTATGTGATGTTTACGTCCTTGACCATTTTGGCAAGTGTAATCATGTTTAAGGTAATCTTTTTGGCCAAACATATTTGTTCTTTTGAATGGGTTTATTCTCTCTCTCTCTCTCTTTCTCTTTCCCCCCTTTGACTTGATGCAATTGAAATACCATGTGATGGCAACTAATCCTTATATTCAATGCTACTTTAACCAAGTGCTTGTCCCTTGAAATTAAAACTATTTTCAGCTTTAATTCACTGTAGTTGTGATTGGGTGGCAACAGCTAGTTGTTTGTGTTTACCAAACACCCACGTCCTACCCCCTTCCCCCTACAATTGGAAAAAAGAAAAGAAAAAAAAGTGTTAAGATATAAATCTCACATATATTAAATATAAGATATTGAATGAGCTTATATATAATTGAGCTCTCCAATCTCAATAATTAGTTTTTGAGGTTGACACTCTCAAGACTATATAAGCTCTCAACATTAATTTGTAAGATGGTATGAGAGCGGGAAAATGATCCATGCACCTACACCTATTTCTGTTCTATCATAATTCGGACTGACCCCTGTTTTATCATAATTCAGATTGACCCCTGTTCTATCATAATTCGGACTGACATTTCAATTTCTCTTTCAATTTTCGGTATGTTCCGAGTTTAGTTTGATTTCAATTCTTACTCCGCAGTGGTTTCTTTCAATTGTCTTCGCTTCGGTGATGGGCTTTCAAATTTATTTTTTTGCCTGTGTTGGGCTTTCAATTGTATCAATCTAGTTCTCATCATAAATTTGTAAGTGTCAACTGAATTTAATAAAAAATTGTCTTGATCCAATTGCCATTGAAGGGGAGTGTTAAGATATAAATTTCACATGGATTAAATATAAGTTGTTAAATGAGTTTATATATAGTTGGACTTTCCAACCTCAATAGCTAGCTTTTGAGATTGATACTCCCAAGAATATATAAACTCCCAACATTATTTTGTAAGAGAAAGAAAGGTGCTTGTTAAGTTAACGGGGCAATCAAGTTTAGCATACATGAATCAGACAGAGGTGTCCTTTGCTGTGTCAGACAGTGATGACTCTCATTCACACTATGGTCTTTTGAGCCTGGGGCATAATTTTAAAAACACTGAGAGTTACTAAATTATACAACCAACACACCTCATGTCCTGAAAATTTTATGCCAATCTAGTTGGGGTTGGCAACATTTTCCATTTTAGTTAGTTTACCCACAACCTTATATTTTGCTTTTTGTTTTTGTTTCTGTTTCCCACCGATGTGGGATTGTTTCCCATTCTTCATTCTCCAACACTTTTCATTCTATTCCCACAAATTACATTTTGTGGCTACAAATTTCTTGAATAATGCATGGCTAGTCTGCAGGTGTGGGGGACTGAATCAATTAAATTATTATCTGTTTTTTCAATACTGTGTATGTGTGTAATCAAGTAATGTGTATTACAATGCCATTCTTGAATTTTGCTTTTCAGTTCTCACATCTGATATTTATCCTTCTCAATCAATAGTGGCTCATCTTAGTTTCTCATGCTGGTCAAAATCTGAGAAAACATCTAAGCTATAAGTGCCGTTTGTGGCTGAGATTTTCCTGTAAGATGTTATTTTGGTTCTTTGACAATTCTGATGCAAAACTAGGAAGACAGATGCCTTCAATCTATCACGTGATACGAATGATGACAATATGAAATCATTTGTCTGAATGAAATTTGTGAATTAGATGAAAACGAAACATTACTATAAATAGCTTGCTTGGATATGCTCAAAATACAAATACAAAAATAAATATTTTTTTTTCTCGTGTTTATTTTGAATTGATCCACTGATGTAATAGCTAACATTATAGTAATAGAATTCGTTCATACATTTAACATGTTTCTAACATTTCACTTGGTATCATCACGATACAAGTTGGGGATACAACACACTAGAATGCCTTGTTGATGATCCTTTATATTGACAGCATTAACAATTCTGTTATTGAGAAATATGATTTCGTGTTACTAAAAGATTTTCTCTGATCCTATCATTGTGTTGCCTCTTCCAAATTCAGGGTTTTGATCTGATATCCTTTCGAAGGTTGATAGCTTTTTTGTTTGACATCAGTTGCTTTAACTTTTAACTTTTAACTAGGGTTTGTTTCCACTTGACACATAAATACGGTTTTTCCCTGTTTGTCAGAGTCTGGTTCAGTACTTGAGTTGGTTGACATTCTGGCATCTTTTCTTGGTCATCCTATTTCTCAATAATATGTTCTTTACTTAATAGTAATTACTGAAAAGCTGAAGAACCTTGAGCAGACATAAAGAAAAGTGGTCTTATTCCCATTTATACTTGAATATGCCCATGGACTTTGCCTCACCATTGACAAGGTGCGGTGTGATTAGGATAGATCATGCAGTCATTCTTACTAAGCAACATAAATAAGATTTTGGATTAAAAAGAAACAAGAAAGTCTTATTGATATGAATTACTATCAAAAAATTCAGACTGGAGGGAGGAGATGGTTACTTCTTGAAAGACAATTCAACCCAACACTAGACATGAGTATTCCTAATTGACAAAAGGGTGAGCCTTTTTACCTGATGGGGATGTGATGCAATTATCATCAAACTATAATGCAATTTGAATTAATAATTTAATTTTATGATGGTGCTCCATTGCATTGTAAATATTTGGTATATGTGCGTCTATATATTAATTTATTTGTTTACACAGACTTGTTTGTGATTCTACAGTTGATTGTTTAGTTGTTTCCTGCTTGTTATTACCTATTCTTATTTTTAATGTCTGTTAATTAAGAATTTCTGTTTGGAATTACAATTAATTAAGAATTTCTGTGTGGAATTACAATTTCTCTTTATTTTATACACAATATATACGAATAAGCTTCTGCCTGCAGAAAAGAGAATATAAAGATTGGAAACTTAGATGGTTATTTGTGGAATATTTAACTTCTTGTATTTGAGTGTCAACTCGTCAGTCCTTGTTAATATTTCCTGAAGAATTAAAATACTCATTTAGGGCTTTTACTGATTTATGTGACTAAACATTCATCATTTTAAAATGAGCTTGCTTTTTTATCTAAATTATGTACTTATTTTCCATTCAGGATTGGGATCGACAGAACCCAACTCAAATTGTTACTGAAATGTGTGGATTTGTGACCATCCTTTCTGGAACTTTTCTTCTTCATAAAACGAAGGACATGGTTGAGGGTGAGCATTCAGGGCATTTTGGTGATGCTTGGTCATTTTTCTTATGGTTTCTTAGGTTATTGATGTAAACAAAATGAGCTTTGTTCACAGGTTCGTCACAGTCTCTACCATTGCGGATGTCCAAGCATGCAGAAGAGGATGCATTTGAACCAGAAGGAATCCCTCTTCGGCGTCAAGAATCCCTGCGACAGGTGTAGTTATGTTCTGTGATTCATTGATCTACTGTAATTCAAGATGTGCAAATGTGTTTTTGGGGAGTGAGGGACTCGCAGCATTTGACTCGTATACTACCAACGCATTGAGCCAGTCCTTTATGTTCTTTGAGAAGATGGTAAACAAAGATGGCAAGAATTCTTCTCGAATAGAAAAATGAAACGAGCACTTTCAGGTGCTGCCATGTATACATGTTCAACTCCCCAGTCCCCCGTCTTACTACTGGCAAAGGATCCCCGCCATGGGGTATTGTAATTTTGAGCACATTTTCATTATAATGTATCTTTAGCTTCAAATTTACGTAGAAATGCAGAAATTCCTGGATACTCGATGACATTGGAGAAGGGAGGGTTGATGTTTCAGGAAAAACATTGATTGCCAATATTTTTACACCTCGGGAAAATGCTTTTCACATTTTTGTTGTCCAAATACTTTAATCTTTAAGAATGGGCTTGCTTTCTTAACTGGCTTTTTTTTTGGGGGCTAAAGATAGAATCTTAATTGGCTTTTTGCCCTAGGCAATCTTCCATATTCTAATGTAACTGGATTCTTTGACAAGAAGATTGTATTCCCACTTGGTGATAAGTGGAAGTATTAACACTTGAAAAGCACCATATCAAAACCACCAAAAGTAAATCCTCATCTCCAAACCTTAAGTACACAAATTAAGACCACCAAACCTCTTAGGTGGGTGCTAAAGGCTAGAGGCTAGAAATCAGTATTAGGAGATTCAAGTCTGAATGTTGTTGGATGAGGGCAAATCCTATAAGCCTAACCCTTAGATTGTCTTATTCTCCTTGCCTCAAACTACCTCAAAGCCTAAGAAAAGTTAGACCCAACCATAAAACAAGACCTGGCCTCTCTTCTGAAAGACGAATACCAAAATTGTTTGGATTCAATAGACCATCCAACTGACCCAAATCCAATGCTTTTAGCGAATAATCCACCCAAACCAGATGACAATAATGTTTCACCAGTGCCCAAAGAAAACCAGAGGAGGAGAATGGAATGGAAAAGAAGAGCTAGAGTGGTACAAGCTAATTCTAGGGTTATCATCATTAGAGAGATTGAGTAAAATGAAGATGAGAAGCTGGATTCAAAAAAACGAAGTTGGGTCTTCATCAGAGTTTTAAATAACGGTTTTAGGTATCGTATTGGTATCGAAATCGGTGTAACAAAATCGAACTAAATTGAATTGAATCGATCGTTGCTATTGTGAATATTCAAAAATGATTAGCAAATTGATCCAAATCAACAAAAAATAAACTGTAACATCCAAAATGTAATACATTAAATTAATAAACACTTAAATAAACACAGTCTAAACTATAAAAGTTCAAATTACATAACATATTTATGAATAATGCATAATAACAATAATTAAACAAACTGATTAGCATAATAAACACAATAATTTTCAAAAATAATTAGCAAACTAATCCAAATCAACAAGAAATAGTCTGTAACATTCAAAATGTAATACATTAAATTAATAAACACAGTCTAGACTATAAAAAGTCAAATTACATAACATATTTATGAATAATGCATAATAACAATAATTAAATTATATAAATTCCTAATAGAATACTGTCTTGACTTAATTTTTTTTTTTTTTGATAAATCAATCTTATTTTATTAATTCATGAGGGAAAAAAACATGTTATTCAAGATGAATAAGGTGATAAAAAAAAAAAAAAATCCCTATTCTAAGCAAATAAGACAATATGAAAAAATAAATAGATCACGAGATTGACTAATCACCACAAAAAAAAAAATATCGTGAAAAATCTTGATTGTTTTGCCAGCTATTGAACTCATTTGCATTTTGATTATTTACTCCATTTGAAAACACATTAAACAATGATTGAGTTCCATCTAATGCATTCACTTCATAGCTTTGATAAGCATTGTCTATCTCTGTTTCGGAATATTAATGATGGCCTTGTAAGAATTTCTACAAGGCCATCATTTAAATTTTTGAAAACAAATATATGTTACAAAGCCATCATTTCTATTTTTAAAAATAAATGTATGAAGATAAATATGGTCATAATATAAAATTTAATTAATAATTTACGTCTACAAATAAACAAGTTTTGCAAAGAAATGACTTTTGTAAAAACTATCAATAATGTTCTAAATACATTAAAAAAAAAAAAGGAACTCTAATATAAATAATGTAAAGAACAATATACCAATAATTGACACTAATAAAATATTAAAAAATATGAAAAATACAAAATAATAGTCTTTTTGAATAATATATTCATAATTCACATTAATAAAATAAAAAAAATTAAAAATAAAATAATAATAATTTTTTTTGTACTGAAACATCACGCCCGTAATGCTAAGTAACGGCCGTATCAGTGTGTATCGGTTGATTCAATACCGATTTAGAACTAATTCCCATTAGCATATGTGTAATGCTCGAATAACGTATCGAATCCCTTAAAAACCTATACGAAACGGCCGATATATAATGTATCAGCTGTTATTTAAAATCCTGGTCCTCATCTCAACAGATAGAGAACAAAGACGATGTGGCTTTAGTGGTTGGCCTACAACCACCACAACAGAGATGAGGGTCATCCTGTGGAACTGTTAAGGCATTAGGCAACGCTTGACAGCTCAGAATTTTCCCCCTCCATGATTTTTATCATTGAAACTAAGAACAATAACAATTTAGTTGATGCTATCAGGCGTAGATTGGGTTTTGAGGAAGCTTTTTATGTTGAGGTGAGAGGGTCGTCAGGAGGCTTGGGCCTTTGTTGGAAAGGGGATATTGATGTATCTATTAAAGAGAGCTTACGTCACTTCATCAATGCAGAATGCATTTCAAAAAAAGAAGGCAAATGGCAGGCCACTTTTGTCCATGGGGATCCAAATGGTAGTGTTAGGAATGCTTTGTGGGCTGACATTGCCAAACTTCACGAAGAAAGTGACCTCCCATGGATGTGCGCGAGTGATCTGAAAGTGGTGACCAGTCAACAAGATAAATGGGGAGGTAGACCAGTTGTAGATGGGCATAATCAAGCCTTCCTCGACTTGATACAAAATGGGTGTCTTTTTTTTTTTTTGATAGCAATGAATTCATTTTATTAATCTTTTAAATGGGGAAAAACATAAGATAGGGCTGCGAATTACCCACAAGCCAAAAGGCCTACCCAATACACCCTGAGAAAGGACTTAGGCAGCCAAATCCCATGTGAAAAAACCCCAAGACCTCAGAATACATAAAAAGAAAAACATAGAATGAAAACTAACTGGAAGATATAAGGGAAACTAATGAGCTAATACAAATTTACAACACAAAATAATACCAACAGAACACTAGAATAAGCAGAAAACTCTAACACACCAGCAGAACAAAAGCCAGGGGACAAAGCAGCAGAAGTTGAGGCAGACCAAGGAACTCATCCAAAAGGGGACAATCTAGCTAGTAACGATACTCATAACTCAAAACAAAGAACCAATGCCAAAAAGGAGAAAACAACATGGAGGGAGCAGCCTCATAATGCATACAAAGTCCGAGGAAGGCAAAACAGAGGAAAGTTATTTCTAAAACCAAGCCACGAAGTCTGAGTTACGGGATGCACCTGATTTAGAAAGACAATCTGCAGTTGTATTAGCTTCACGAAAAATGTGGGAAATCTTGAAGGAGATGGGGATAGTTTCCAACACTTTAATTTTATTAATAGTATCCCAAAGCTTCCATGGACATTTGTCACAAGGACCATTGACCCAACCAACTGCATTAGAGGAGTTAGATTCGATCTCAATATTAGATGGACAGAAAACAACCGTATCGTCTGCAAACTATAGGAAATAAATTTCAACTCCACTTCTAGCCACCTTTAAACCCTAGCTTTATTAAGAATTTGACTCAACCCCTCAGCAACAATTGAGAATATAAAAGGAGATAATGGATCTCCCTGTCGAACCCTTTTTGCATATTAAAAAATTCAGTGGGAGATCCATTAATCAGAATAGCCATTGAGGCTTAACAAAAACATCTATTCATCCATAGCAACCATTTCGATCCAAAATTCATTTTTTCCATGATCTGAAAGATGTACTGCTAAGAGACAAAGTCAAACGCTTTTTTGAAGTCAAGCTTGAATATAACTCCCGGATCCTTGGATTTTTTGTAGGAGTCAATGACCTCATTAGCAACAAGCACACTATCAAGTATAAAACGCCCATGAATGAAGGCTGATTGGCACTCACTAATAACTTCCCCAATGACTGTCTTTAATTGCAGAGACAATGTCTTTGCTATTATCTTATACAGACTGCTAATAAGGCTGATTAGATGAAAATCCTTTAATTGAGTAGCACCATCGACCTTAGGGACAAGAGTAATGAAAGAGGAGCATAGGCATTTAGGGAGGAAGTCGTTACAACGAAAAGCATTAACTAGAGCCATCACTTCAACTTCAATAACATGCTAGAAATTCTTATAGAAAGTAAAATTGAATCGATCGGGTCTTGGAGCCTTTGACCCTTCACAACTCCAAAGTGCCAATTTAACCTCATCAGGGGAGAAGGGTTTCCCCAAAAAAAAGAACAGATTTAGGTGATAAGGTTTTAAAGTCAAACCCCAAGAAGGGTGGCCTATTTTGGATATTTTCTGAGAACAAACTCTTGTAGAAGGTTTGGGTTGCATCTTTGATGTCTTTTGGAGTAGTCAAGATTGAATTACCAACCTGTAAATAGTAAATTGAGTTCTTTTTCTTCCTCATAGAGCCTGACAAATGAAAGAACTTAGTGTTCCGGTCTCCTTCTCTAATCCAAGTAGCCCGAGAAAGTTGCCTCCAAAAAGATTCTTCTTGCTTATATTTCTTCCAAAGATCAAGCCAAAGCAATCTCCTTTTTTTGATATCAACCTCCAAAGGGGTAGAGGATTCAAAAGATAAGTCTAAGGCATCGATTTCCTCCTCCGGATTAGCAATGGATTTGCTAATGATGCCAAAATCGGCCTCATTCCATTTTTTAATGGAATTCTTGAGAAACTTGAGTTTTTTAATAACAACTCCAGGGCCTGACCCCAAGTAATTGAAATCAGACCACTAAGATTCCACTTTCTCCCGAAACCTATGATGTAAGAGCCAACAGTCCATAAATCTGAATGGTTTTGGGCCCCAATTAATTACGTCAGCTTCAAGTAACATAGGAGAGTGATCTGATAAGCCCCTTTTAAGCCCCCATAGTTTGAGAGTAGGGAACTTAACCATCCAGCTATGATCAACCATTGCTCTATCAATTCTGCTAGCAAATCTAGAATTAAGCCAAGTGAACTTTCGACCTTATTAAAATCACCCCATAATAGCCAAGGATAATTAAGAAACATTTTGAGGGATAATAGAGAATCCTAAAGTGAATTTCTATCTGCTTCAGAAGATGGATCATAAATAGTGACTATTACACACCGAAAAGAATTAGAGACCCAAGTGCTTGACAACGCCAGCCAATTTTCGCCTTTAGAAGAAGAAGAACAATTAAAAGTATTTTTGTTCCAAAAAACAAGAATTCCTCCAGATTGATTTGAGGCATCCACTGACTCCCAGCCAAAATCAAAATTACCCCACATACTACGAATCAATCTTGCATCTACAGAACTGATTTTAGTTTCCACTAAAGCGACTAAATCAATATTTTTCTTACAAATTCATCTATTGACTGCAGATCTTTTGGCCTTAGCCCTAAGACCTCTAGAATTCCACAAAAAGAGATTCATTATAAAGGAGAATTACTTGAAGAAGGATTCCCTTAGGATATTAAATTCAACAGATTGGCACAATCTTCATCTTTATTTTTTGGATCGAAGAGGCCTAATTGATCACCAACGTCCCAACTAAGTAAAGCTTCAGCTAAAGCCGGGTCATAGGGTGGAGAGGCGAGGGAAGGAACAAGGTTAGGATCATGAAGAGTTAGGTCAACAGAGGTAGGGATTGGGGGAAGAGAGAAAGGAGATATATGGGAAGTGGAGGAAACCTAGTTGCTACATTTAGCTAAACACATAACCGAATGAGGGTTGCCAAGACAAATAGGAAAGGAGGAAGAGTGCTTGGTTAAAGATGACCTCTTCAGACATCTTTTGGTGGGGAGGGAGGAATTGAGGGAAGAATGCTTTGACTTAGGTTTAGATTTAAACTTGGACTTTTTCTTTCGATGCATTCAATTAAAATTTTTATAGATTTTTTTTTTTAAGTGAATGACTTTTGTAGAGTTTATGAATTTTTAATGACTTATGTGAAGTTTATAAAATTATGAATGACTTTTAAAAATTTTATTTTAAAAATTTTTTATAGACATTGATAGACATTTATAGATATTAATAAACTTTCATTGATTTCTAATATCTATTTTATTAAGTAAAATTGTTAAATAATTAATTAATAAGATTGTTTTTTTTTAGCTACAAAGAAAGGAAAATACTCAGGAAAACATAAGAACACTTAACTGATATTAACTTCCATCTGTATAGGAACTCTAATTTGCCAGCTCACACCTTCTTTGTCACTTTGCAAAATAGACAAAATCTCATCAGAATGATCATTTCAAATATTCACTCATCGAGCATGACTTAAAGCCATATATATTAGAAAATTTATTGTTTGATTGCATTATCTGAATATGTGCTTATATATCACATTATAATAATTCTTAATATTATATAAAATATTATTGATATTAAAAAGTTCAAATAACAAAAATTAAAATGTGAGATTTGCAATAAAACAAATTTTTTATTGCAATTATAAAAAAATAAAGCTACATTAATAATAATAAAAAAAATACATTGCATATGATTAATCAATTAAAAATAATTAATTTAAAATTTATATGAAAATTTTATATAATTTTTTATGTATATAAATTACATATTCTATTTAAAAGAAGAAAAAATAGAACATTTTAAACTTTGTAAAAATTATGTTTGTATAAACTATCTATAATGGTTAATTTAATTAATAATTAATTGTGTTTAG
>CATKHJ010486357.1:0-20936 GCA_949750685.1 Vernicia montana
TGGGAGGATTTGAACTTATAAATTAAAAAAATAAAAATAAAAAATTGTAAGTTATAATTATTGTTTTATCATGTTTGAGAAAAAAATTTAAAAAAAAAATGAGGAAATCATAGAATTGCATTTCACACTTCAACTTGTTTGCGGGTCACGTGGCATTAGAATAGGTATAGCAACAAAGCAACGTAATTTTGAAATTTTTTTTGAAGTTTCAGATATGTTTGAAATTTTTTTATGAGTCCTGTGAAAATGAAATTTTTTTTTCTTTTTTGGTTATTTTTGAAATTTCCCCCTTTTTTTTCCCCCGAAAGTATGAATTCCAATTGCTAGTTTTATTTCTTACCCCTGAAAATGATAAAAAGATTAAGATAAGTCAACAAATATTTAACAATTTGCTAATAGCTACATTAAAAAAAAAAAAATTCAAATATTAAATCTTAATAAAAAATTGAAGGGTTGAGTGTTTCAATTTTACATAAAAGTTAAATTTTAAGTATTAAATAAGATAATTCATATAATTTTTAAATTATAAAAATATTTGAAAACTTAATTGATGCAAATCTCAAGAGACTTTTTTTGAAATCCAACAACAATATATTTGGGAAGCGGCTTCTAGAAAAACCAAATCAGATTCGAACTAAAAACCTTGACGCAAAATTAATTTGTCGTTAGGAGAAATTTTTAAGTGAACCATGTTCGCCACTTAGGATCATGAACTATCTATTACAATTTTGACATGTAGGCGTTATTTTAACAAAATCTATTTAACTTTAATTTTATCTAACCATGGTTAACCCTTACATATGATTAGCACATGTCTCTATACTAAATTTATTAGTTTTTTTTTTCAAATCATAATAACAAAATTATTCTGAAAAAGAAAAGAAAAAAAAAAAAAAGAACAAGTTTCACTACTCTTTCCCTTCTAACTCTACAGCAATTTTCGTAAATTAAAAACTCTACGACTATTAGGGGTGAGCAGTATACGGTTAAAACCGAATAATCGAATGGAACCGATTAAGTGGTTCGGTTTGGTTTTAAAAATAATCAGTTCAGTTTCAACTTTAAATAGTAAAAGTTTCGATTATTTCGGTTTGGTTTGGTTTTCAGTATAAAAAACATAATAGACCGAACCAAACCAAAATTTATTAAAATAAATTTATTTTTATATTTAAACAACTTGATTTTTTTTATTAAAATAATATAATACTTTTATGTATAACTTTAAAATAATCAATAAATTTTATTTAATTATTTAAAAAATAATCAACTTGTTTTTAATGAAAACTTGGAAAAAGAATCTATTAATTGTACTATTGTAATTTCCAAGAGTTGTTTTTAATGAAAACTTGAAAAAATAGTCCACTAATTTATACTCTTGTAATTTTCTAGAGTTGTTTTTAATGAAAACTTGGAAAAAGAGTTCATTAATTGTACTCTTGTAATTTCCAAGAGTTAGAAACTTGTAGTTATCCAACTAATATTTTCGATATTAGTTGTCCATTAACTTAGAGTATTAGTTGTAAACTTGTAGTTATCAATTATTATTTTTAAATTATTTAATTTATTTTAAGTTTTAAATTAAATTGCAAAATGTTGAAGTATTGATCGAATAAAATTGAAAAAATAAATTGTCAAAATTAATAATCTTTTTTAATTATAGTTTTTTTTAATTTTAATTTTTTCTGTTTTAAAAAAAAATAGGAGAAAAAAATTAAAAAAATCAAACCGAATTGATTTTTTTTAGTTCGATTTAATTCGATTTTATTTGTAATTTGGTCGGTTCGGTTTTTTTAAAATAAAAATTTTGATTTGTTCGTTTGATTGATTTGATTTAATTTAAAAATCAAATCGATCGATGCTCACCTCTAACAGTCATATTCATGCTCCTACTGCCATCTCCAAATTCAAGATTCTCTTCTTAATTTTAAGGTAATAAAAATTTTAAACTTTACAATACTCTAAATGAATATGGCTTTTTCACATGTGCACTTTATATATATATATATATATATATATATGAATTTAAGATAAAGACAAAAACATCATAGGTTGCACTATTTGAATGATTTTTGATTTGATATTTCTTTTGTGGTTTGATGAGATAGAGAGGAAGACAACATGGGTCACACTGGTGTTTTTTTTTTTTTTTTTTTTTTTTCAATTAGTTATTGAAGTAATTTCAATTTTGCTTTTTTTTTAAGCCTAGTATTGTACTATAGACTTTGTTCAAATTCAAATTATATTAATTTATTAATTTTGAGGGAATTGAACCAATTTTAAATTGGTGATGAGTTGGCATAAATGTATATGGTGCTGAAGAGTTTTTCAGAATATTTTTTTTCTTTTATTTGAAAAAAGAAACTAATAAATTTAGTGGAGACATGTGCTAATCATGTGCAAGGATTAACTATAGTTAGATAAAATTAAAGTTAAATAAATTTTGTTAAAATAATGCCCACATGTCAAAATTGTAATGGAGAGTTTATGATCTTAGATGACGAACATAGTTCACCTAAGAATTTCTCTGTGGTTAGGCACCTTGGTATAAATTGTTTTGAACACCATAAAGGTATAAACCTTTGATAGGTTCGAACGCCACAAAAGAGAAATGTTTTAATAAGTTTAAGAGATTCAAACAAAAATTAAACTTGAGAGAAAACTCAAAGAAATTTTATTAATAAAAAGTAACACCAAACTTAAAAAAAAAAAAAAAAAAATACATAGTAATACTTGAATTTATATAGGTACTCAAGAGTATTCTAAACTTATAAATTAAACTAGGAATTCTTCCTAATTAAGGAATTTAATAGGAATCCTTTATAGATAAGAGAATAAAACTTATAGAATAGAAAAATAAATGAAATTCCGATTGGGCCTTAGATTAATACAAAAGAGACTCAAAACTAATAAAAACATAAAAATAAACTTATCCAAACAAGTCTTGGGCTTAATATATAATATAGGCAACCCAAAAACATATAAACTTAATTAAATTCGAACAAAATAGAAAGTCCCAAATTGGAAGAAGATTAACACGAATTCAGCAGAAGACTTGAGCAGTTAGGACGTGGGTATGTTCTACCGAACCTACAGGAGTTATTAACTGATTCACATAATTCCCTACCTCCTCAAAAGGATTTGACCTCGAATCTGAACTTACATCAAGGAGATAATGAATAGAAGTAAAATTTGGAGAAATATCACAATGCTCATTTTGGAATTGTAACTTGTAAGCCGATTTATCCTTTTGGTAACTAAGATTGTATTGAATGTAGAATCACCATCTCGCTTATTCCATGACAATCTTTCTTTGAAATCTTGAAAAGGAGAAACAAGAAAACTAGACAAATGAAAGATAAGCTTATTAGTAAACAAAACCCTCATTTCTTTTTCACTCATACATACTTGTTTTTCCGTTTCTTTTTTTGTATCATCACTCTTTCTTTTTTTTCGCGCTTTTACTCTCATTCTTTTCTTTTGACTCATCACTCTCTTTTCTTTTAAGCTCATCTCCAATTACTTCCCTTAGAGAAAAGGGTACAAGAGTAATATGTTTGCCATTCTTATCAAAATTGTATTGGTTTGTAAAACTATCTTGCATAGCCCTTCTATCATATTGCCAAGGTCTTCCTAAAAGAATATGACCAGTTTGCATAGGTACAACATCGCAAAGAACCTCATCCTTGTGCCTATCAATCGAAAAAGCAACTAAGACTTGCTTTGTAACACTAATTCCAGCACAATCATTAAACCATTTCAAAGTATAAGGGTTAGGGTGTTTTAAAGTTAGTAAATCTAATTTTTCAACAAGGATAGTACTAGCAACATTAGTGACACTACCTCAATCAATAATTAAATTACGAACTTTATTTTGAACAAGACACTTAGTATAAAATAAAATTTTCCTTTGTTGGTTTTCTTCTTCTTGAACTTGTAAGTTCAAAACTCTCATTGTAATCAACAACTCACTTTAGACTGGCCTTGCTATAATTTTTTCATCACTAGCATCTTCCAATGATGGCATGGAATTATTATCACTATCTTTTTCCTTTTCAACAATCTTGCCATCTTCTTTAGTCATCATAACCACTTTAGTTGGACATTATGAAGCAATGTGACCTGTTCCCAAACATTTAAAGCATTTAATATTTCTAGGACGAGTTTGAGAATCACTTTTACATTTATCTTTGGTTTCTTCTTTAGAGGATTTAGTTTTAGGTTTATTAGAAACTTGATATTCTTCTTTCCAACCAATTTTGGATGAACTTGAAATAAATCGAGTGTTGCTGCCCTTCTTTTTAATTTGCCTTTCAACCTTCACAGCAAGATGCAATAAATCCTCTAACTCCACATATGGTTGCAACTCAACCACATTGGCAATGTCCTTGTCCAAGCCATTTAAAAATCTAGCCATAGTAGCTTTTTGATCTTCCTCAATATTGGCTCGAATCATGGCAACTTCTATCTCCCTGTAATACTCTTCCACACTTTTGGACTCTTGAGTGAGTCCTTGAAGGCGATTGTAAAGTTTCATATAGAAGTGACTAGAAACGAACCTTTTTCTCATGATTGCCTTTAAATCTCGCCATTCTTCAATGGGTCTCTCTCTATTTCTTTTTCGCTTTTGCTTGGTATCATCCCACCAAGTAATAACATAATCTTCAAAAATAGCCACAACAAATTTCAATTTATTGGATTTAGTGTAGTTATTACAATCAAACACCAATTCAATCTTCTTTTTCCAATCCAAGTATGCATTGGGATCCATTCTTCCATAAAATGATGGAATTTTCAGTTTGATCCCGCCATGCCTTGCCCTTGGTTGAACTTCCTCTTCCTTTCCATTATTACCAAGCGATTCACTATCATCAATATCATCTTCTTGAGTTCTTCTTTGAAATCGCCTAGGTCACATAGCTGGATTAGGGTTATTAGGTGGTTGCCCCTTTATAATTAAAGCCTTTAGTCAATCCATTCTATCAATATTTCTTCGTTCCATGGCTTGAATCATCACGGCTAAGGCTTGGAATTGATCTAGTTCTCTTTTGGATTTTCTTGCATTCCACTCATCTTTAAAGCTGCAAAACAATATTAATAAAGCAAAAATAATTCTCACTTCACTCCCTCACGTGTTTCACTCAGTAATTTTATCACTCAAATTCACTCGTATTTGTTTCACACTCAAATCAATGGATTTTCTCTAGATGAGCTCACACTAAGCCTTTTTTCCACTCAATTCTCTTATTTTTTTCCCTTTTCTTAACAAATAATATAATCAACACTCAAGAATCGAAGATTTAATCAATAATCAATAACAAAAAAATTGACACAAACAGATTTAATTGAAAATTAACAAGAACAACGAAAATAAGACACTAGAAGTAAACAAATTAAGGATAAGAACTCTACTAAATTCCGAATGATAAGTGTGTGTATATATATATATATAATTGTAAACAATGTTTTTTTTACCAAACAAAAAGAAACGAAGACAATGGAATCAAATAGACACTATTGAAAGCAAGTTTTGAACAAAACGAACGTAAGAACTAAAGTTGTGAATTTTTTTTTAAATTTCTAATTTAATATTTAAATAAGAAAAAAAATAATTTATGACCTAATTTGACAAGATAACACAAAACGAAAACAAACGAAAAAAGGGAAAGCAAATAAACAAGATAGAATAATCGAATTTGAGTACTATGGTAAACCTTAATTCGATTTTGACTAGGCACAAGAACAATTATTTTTTTTGTGATTTTTGATTTATTAGACACTAGACAAAAAAAAAAAAAAAAAATTGAACAAAAAGAAACGAAATGACGTGGAACCAAAGAATACAAAACAAAAGGATAGATTGGATAAGCAAACTTGATTTAGAGCCTAAACTCTAATACCAAACTAATGCGAACCTCAAGCGACCTGCCTTGAGACCTAACAACAATATGTTTGGGAAGCAACTCCTAGGATAGCCAAATCAGATTTGAACTAAAAAGCTTGATACAAAACTAACTTGTGGTTAGGCACCTTGGTATAAATTGTTTTGAATGCCACAAAGGTATGAACCTTTGATAAGTTCGAATGCCACAAAAGAGAAATCTTTTGATAAGTTCAAGAGATTCAAACAAGAATTAAACTTGAGAGAAAACTCAAAAGAAATTTGATTAATAAGAAATAACACCAAACTTAAAAAAATACATTATAATACTTGAGTTTATATAGGTACTCAAAAGTATTCTAGACTTCTAAATTAAGTTAGGAATTCTTATTAATCAAGGAATTTAACAGGAATCTTTCCTAGATAAGAGAATAAAACTTCTAGAATAGAAAAATAAGTGAAATTCGGATTGGACTTTAGGCTAATACAAAAGAGGTCCAAAACTAATGAAAATATGAAAATAAACTTATCCAAACAACTTTTGGGCTTAATATATAATATAGGCAACCCAAAAACACATAAACTTAATTAAATTAATTAAATTCGGACAAAATAGAAAGTCCAAACTTGGAAGGTGATTAGCACAAATTCAGCAGAAAACTTGAGCAATTAGGACGTGGGCACGCTCTACTGATCCTACAGGAGTTATCAACTAATTGACATCATTAATTACTTATTATATTCAATCTATATTTTAAATTAAAATTTTTGACTTATCATTTTAAGTATTTTTAACTTAATTGAGCCTTTTAAGACATAAATTACTAAACAACTTAAAATAATTAAATGCTAAAAATTTTAATTTTAAGTGTTGAATGATATTATCAAACACCACTTTTTTTTTAAATCCAAGTGAAAATATATTAATGAGAACTTTTAGAAGAAATAACATGAGCAATAAAAATAGGAGGGTTCATAAACCACTCATTTGGACTTGACAAATAACATGCAACTTGAGTAACAAGATGGGCTACCCTGTTCGCAGATCTACGAACAAACCGGAATTGCACTTGCCTGAAATGCTGGGTTAAGTGCTTACAATCATGAATGAGCAAATGAAAACAAGAATTATTTTGAGGATCCCTAATCCTTTCTATCACTTGCAATGCATCATATTCAACAATGCATTTGTCAAATTGAAGGGTCTTCAACCACGATAAGGCTTCCCTCACGCTTATAGCCTCTACCTCTCTCACTGCAAAACCACCAATCACCATTCAAGTGTGAGCCATCACCAGCTTACCTCTATCATCTCTAACCACACAACCTACTTCGATTCTACCTTGAGTTTGAAACACAGCTACATCAACATTTGTTTTGCACCAGCCAGTTGCAGGTTTAGTCCAAGCCACATCACCCTTGGGCATCTCTGAAACAAATCCAAAACTATCCCATTACTAGTTTGAGCTTCTTTCCACTATTTCAAAATATGACTCACTGAGTTTATTATGTTATGGGCCGTGTTAGACTGATTATTCCAGACCCATTTGTTCTGTTATCGCCATAATTCCAACATATCATCACAAATAATGCACACTGATCCCATCATATCAAACACCACCTTAGTTTGTAATTATTTGTCAATGATTGTAGGGTATAAGCTTTATGCCATTATTAGATTGCTCATATAATAAAATACTACAAATAATGTGTGAAAAATAAAATATAGTTTTTTGTACTACACCTCTAGCTAGCTAGATGTTATATATTTTATATTATATAATTAATTAACACAAGTTAAAATTTAGTGAGAGATTTATTATGAAATATTTTAATCCAAGAAAATCACCTTTATTAAACTAATCAAGAATTTTCAAGTTATTCATCATGACAATCCATCCATCAACTTAATCCAATAAAATCACCCTAGTATATCTACAAGGATATTTAAATTATTCATCATGCTAGTCAATCCAACTATCAATAATATATTTTTGTTTTTAAATATTTAGTCAATAACAATGTTAATTTTGTTTTGTAAAATATTTAGTTTTTTTTTCCCCAAGAAAGTAAAAATGCTAGCATTTAAAGGGCAAATAGCCCAATTCAGTACAACAATAATTATATATAAAGAAAGTCCATACAAAACAACTTAAAACTAGAAATGGACTAAGAGTTCAATTACAACTACCCATAGAAGGGTTTTTACACTTGGGCTTGAAACCCACACCAACAAACAAGGCCCAAAAACCTGAGAAAAAAACTGATTTTCACAATTGCCCCTTATTCTTTTGCACTCTTCTAGAGTACTCCATCATGCCAACCTCCATTGCCACCGTACTCATCAAAGAGGGTGATAGAATCTCCACCAGAAGGGTTATTGTGTCTGGATCTTCCTCTAAGGATTTGTACCAACGGACTTCATGCGCACACCATTGCCTAACACCAGATGCAATGTTTACTCGACAGAAGATGGAAACCCAGCTACTGGACGACCATCGCTTCCATGAGATCTTCAATCCACTGTCGAGGGCCAAGAATCTCTCATCATAGTTCAGATCAGAGAACACAAGTACAGATCGAGAGATCTCAAAGCCAAAGCCAACCATCACTTCCACCTTCCACCAATTATCATACCTGAATAAGCAAAAGGTGAGGGTTTTCTAGTGGAAGGGCCGGACAAAGTCGATAAACAAAACGGCAGAGATGCCATAAATAAACAAACTCCAAAATATAATAAACCCAATCCAAATGAGAAGCACAGACGACACCATATTCATGGTAAACAACCAATTATTTAAACAAACCTAGTATTATAATAGAATAAAACTAGAGAAAAAGGTGAAAGAGGGGTGTCTCTCCAGTGGCCGGAGCCGCCAGAGAGGCTCCCTTCAGAAAAACCTAAATCAAGAGGATGAATGCTTAGAGAGAGGTTAGAGGAAATTTCTAGAGAGAGAGGTTAAAGGAAATTTTTTCTATATATATATATTTATATAAAATTGAATATTATTTTGAGTATTATAGTAATCAAATCAAATAAAATAAAGTTATTTACTATTCAATCTTAGTATTTTTTTTTTTTTTTATTGAGGGAACTCTATCTTAAGTAAATAATACTACTGCAGTATACTATTTAAAATTTCATTAGTAAATTTAATTTAATAATAATAACCTTAATATAATATATTAAAACAAATTTTTATTAATTTCCATATAAATTTAAAAATGCTATTTAGTTTATCTCACCTCAATGCCATCCATCATTTTATTGTACTAACACAACCAGAAAATTTGGCCAGTGCCAGCGTAGGAAAAAAAAGAAAAAAATTATCAATTGCTACGATTAAAAGCGTGGTTAACTAATAATAAAAAAAAATTTATCTGATAAGGCATAAATCAACTATTAACGAATTGTTTAATTTAATTAGAGGTTTTGAATTCAAATTTTGAATGTAAAATTATTTTAAATTTTTTTGAGAAAGAATTTTATTGCCATTGTAATCTCACCGTGCTATAATAGCTATGAAAAAAAGAAAAAAAAAAAAAAAGCTTGGCCACCTATTGAAGCGTGGGCATTTTTGGTGCACATATTTTTCATTCTCCCTCCATATTTACAAAACTTTTGTTCTGAAATTCTATTAACGAAGAAAGAGAGAAAATAACTAAGGAGGGTGTATTCAATTAAAACTTTTATATATATATTTTTTAAGTGAATGGCTTTTGCAGAGTTTATGAATTTTTAATGACTTATGTGGAGTTTATAAAGTTATGAATGACTTTTAAAAACTTTTTTATGTATATAAACTTTTATAGACATTAATAGATTTTTATAGACATTAATAGACTTTCATTGATTTCTAATATCTATTTTATTAAGTAAGATTGTTAAATAATTAATTAATAAGATTATTTTTTTTTAGCTACAAAGAAAGAAAAATATCCAGAAAAACATAATAACATTCAACTGCTATTAACTTCCATCTACATAGGAACTCTAATTGGCCAGCTCACACCTTCTTTGTCACTTTGCCAAATAGACAAAATCTCATCAGAATGATCATTCCAAATATTCACTCATCGAGCATGACTTAAAACCATAGATATTAGAAAATTTATTGTTTGATTGTATTATCTGAATATGTGCTTATATATCACATTATAATAATTCTTAATATTATATAAAATATTATTGACATTAAAAAGTTCAAATAACAAAAATTAAAATGTGATATTTGCAATAAAACAAATCTTTTATTGCAATTATAAAAAAATAAAGCTACATTAATAATAAATAAAAAAATACACTGCATATGATTAGTCAATTAAAAATAATTAATTTAAAATTTATATGATAATTCTATATAATTTTTTATGTATATAAATTACATATTCTATTTAAAAGAGAAAAATAGAACATTTTAAACTTTTTAAAAATTATGTTTGTATAAACTATCTATAATGGTTAATATAATTAATAATTAATTGTGTTTAGACACCCACCCGTTAACATATTCTTATCAATAGTTTTATATGTTGTGTGTTAATTTTTTTTTGAAAGTTGTGAAATATTTTATTTTATTTTTTATATGTGGTTTTAAAAAAAAAGTCGGCTGAAATCTTGAAAGGAAGTGAAAGAGAATTGTGAAGATTTTTTATTTATAACATACATAAAAAAAATCAATAAAAGTATACAAAAGTCTATTATTTATAAAAATCAATAACTTTTTGAATACCGGTTAATTTTTATAGACTTTATAAAAGTTGTAATTGAATACCTCCTAATTTTTATAGACTTTTTTAAAGTTTTTAAAAGTTATTATTGAATACCTCTTAATTTTTATAGAGTCTTTAAAAACCATTATTAAATATTTACTGATTTTTTAAGTTCATAAAAATTTTTAATTCTCCAAATTCAATATAACCATGTAAATAAGAATTGAAGAGCGTGAGCGGTCCTCCTGGCATTGGCATTTTGTCGAGCCTAACTCTTCTCCTGGCTTGCGTGGTCCCTCTCCGGCCGTCCACTATTGGGCGGTACTGGTGAACCGGAAGAACCCTTTACTTTCCCCTACAAATCATTTTCAAGTTCCAAAATAGCATCAAATATCACTCAAAATTCCTAATATTCACACCTCTCTCTCTCTCTCTCTCTCTCTCTCTCTGTTTCTGAGACTACCATTATCACTCAAAGTTTCTCTCTCCCCATTGTTTGATTTAGGGTTTGGGTTTGTCAAAATTTTATTCTGACCCATTGTTAATCAATATTTGATTTAGGGTTTGGGTTTGTCGAATTGATTTTTTGTTTGTTGTCTAATAATTTTTTTGGGGGTTTTTATATTGCGGGCCAGATGTGAATTTGGAAAAGCTCTGGTGAATTTTCAAATTGCTTAATCTATTTGGATTGCAAGTTCTTGTAGAAGGACAGGTTTGTTTTCTCCCTTTTATGCTTCTGGTGAATTTGTTTGCTAAAATTGTTTGATTGGGTCTTGTTTCTCTGATCGTTAAATTGTTGCATTGCTTGCTCTAAAAATTGCTTCCAGCTTTGATTTCTGACCCAAGTCAGTTTAAAAATTGCTTGGGTTACTGTTGGGTTTGTCAGTTTTTAATGGAATCTGTTAGTAGTATTGCTATTGGTGCAAAAGCTGCAAATTCATTGTGAAATATATTTGCTCTTCAAAGATACAAGAATCTGGAATAACATTATAGAAATGAACAAATGAAATATTGGTTTGATTTGTAAGATATTTCTCAAGCACTGTCCTTCTACATAATGATTTACTTGTCCAAATCTAATATCAAACTAGCATTTGTATATAATTAACATTGCATCGCTATCATTATCAAATTCTGATATTTTGGTTTTCCAACTTTTCAGCATTACTACTTGTGCCTACATTGTTGGACAGCTATTTCAGCTTACTTCTAAGATCCTCTGTACCTAGTTTCATTGAATAGAGACAACAGGTGAGTCTACTATACCTGTTTTTATTTTAATTTGGTGCTTACTTTTAGTTATTCAAAATTTAATAGGGTAAGCAAAAGTTCAGATTTACTTGTTCTAATTTTTTCTTTTCAATTTCATCTTTTGATGATTATTTAAGTACTGCACAATTGTATATGGTAGGGCAGAAAACAGGTATGAATTTTTTTTTTTTACTCTGTTGCTCTTTCAAGCAGATTTCAGCACTGTTCTTTGATGTCATTCATGTGAAGTTCAAACATTATTTGATTCATCATCTGCATCAAACAATATTATATTTCTTCAAGAAATAAAGGTTACTTAGTTCTTTAATAAATTATTATATTCTCCATGGATGGAACCAAATTGACCATGGCAGTAGTAAAAGCTGCTGAAATATATATATATCTTTCCTGGTTGTTGGATTATAATCTAGCATTAATGTTGTTGTAGTAATAGAAATATAGCACATTATTAGGAACACAAAAATAATAAGATTTGTGTCACTAAAATAAGTCAATTACAAAAAGATCTGAAAGAATTTAAATTTTTTTAAATTACAATATGATGAAATTTTATTTTTAATACTTGCATTGCATACCCATAGTCCAAACTATTGCAAACAGTCAGGTGGGATAATGAGAGCCTAATTAACCAAATATATATTCTAATGGAAAATAATTATTATTTGTTAAAACAAAAGTTCATTGAAAATTTTCTTGATCTCAATTTGAATCAATTGGTTGGTGAGTGAATTTACTTTTCATCTTATTAGTTAAGATTCAATTCTAAAATCTTATTACAAATTAGAAATTTATTTATTATTTACAAATCTTTTACCTATATCCATCACATTGGATTTATCAGAAAGAATTTAAATTTCTTTACCTTGCAATGTGATGAAACTACAAAAATATCAGAAAGATTTACATTTTCATAGCCACTGTCCAATCTATTCCAAACAGGCAAAAACAGCCATATTCTTTGAAGTTAGAAATTGATCTATTGTTTCTTCAATATTACTTTCCCAATTTCCAACCCAAAAATCTTGTTTTTTTTGGGTCAAATTTACTATTATAGCCAGTTAGTTTAATTTTGTCAATCATATATAATTTCTGTCATAAGGTGACAAAAATCCTGAGAAAGACAAAAGGGAAGCTCCAATCAAATCCACAAAACACCTTTTTTCATTTGGTTCTTGACTAATTTCTAGAAATTATTCTTCTTCTGAAATAAGGCTACTATGTGCAATTATTCCTCTGCTCATCTGCAATTAGAAAAAGACGAATCATAACAAATTTTGCACTCAATATCCACCGCAGCTACCAACCGAATTGACATATTGGGGTAAATACAATCAAGAGAGGATGAAATAGTAAAAAAAAAAAAATAAGATTCGTCTTCAAATCAAGAAAGCAGAACCATTTTCTTTTATTCACTGGCAATCGTAAAGTAGCATCAGATACTTAGATTTCTCATTGCTCAATGCATGCCAAATCCTATAATAGACATCAAAAAGGATCACCTAGATCAAACACCCAAACACAACCAAGACGCAAACTTGCTCAATTCAAACAACAGAGACACTAGCAAATTCACATTTATTCCTCTTAATTCACATGGCCTGTGTAGTCCATGAGAACTTGAGAGGAAAAACTAAACTATAAAAAGACACAAACTTCAAACCCCTTAGATTCACGCACAAACTGCTTTTCCAGTCTCCGAAAGAAAGGAGCTTGGAAATGCAACCTGGCGATCTTGTCTGAAAATATGTAACTATCTCCTGTCCCGTATAAAAAGAGAAGATAAGATGAGCCATGACATGTCACTTCAAATGAAAAACATTGAGTTTTCCAGTTTAGGATGCAGCTTGTAAGGCTGCTCATTAAAGGATGCCATTGAAGTTGTTGAAAGTGGTAATGATGAAGATGATGTTGCAGATGAAGACTGAAGCTGCTCAATTGAATCATGGTATAGTCGACCTCTATAAGCAGCACGATCAGCATAGCATACGGGAGGGACCAATGAGACAGGCTTAGTGCACTGAGCAGAGGTAAAGCACATGCCATAAATAAGCTCCTGCAGTTCATCAGAAGTAAACCCATTCTCATCCAATAGCACCTGGTAGTGTGCTGGCTTGCTTGTCCCAATTTGACCATAATGGCTGCAAAGATAGAAATCAAACCCAACAGGATTGGTGATTTTTGTATCCACCACAGTACCTGGAGGCACATTTTCATCCCTGTCACTGTCTAGAAACAAACGAGTTGTGTGTCGCTTCTGCGCAACAACAACTGTGATGGTTGGGAAATAATTCAGTGCTTGGAACGTCCTCTTAAGATCCATACACTCTTCATTGAGAACCATATCAAGCTGGCTCTCACCAACTCCATCACGATATAGCACAATCTTCTCCGGCCTTACCTGATTTAGCTGAGCATAAGTATTCACAAGCTCCAAACACATGCCTCCAAATTTCAGAATCTTCTTTGCCCGATGGTCTTGAGGACAAATCCGTGCAACATACTGATTTGCTGCAGGCCAATTCATGGAGGCAACAACAGCTGCAATTGAATGACTTGTTGAGTTATAGGGGCCAGGATGATTAGTATCAGCACCAATAAACATGACATGACTTTTGTTTTCCAAGCACTTGGGCTGCTTGAGGAGCTCAACATTGGTGCCTCCAAGCTTTGCATTAATCTTCAGAGCAACATTAGCAAGAAATTGATCTTTTGCTTTACCGGCATTTGCAGATAAACAACACTGAGTTAGGATTCCCACTTTGGTCTCACTTATCCACTTTAGATTGTTGTACCCTGGATCCTCCCGAGGCATCACACAAAGAATAATCTGCAATTGCCCTCCGGCAATTTTACGAGAATCATCATTAATCCTTTCAAGCAGTTGGTGGAGATTATCAGCCTCGTATAATAAGTTCATTCGAAGACGTTGATAGAAAACAGGCTCCTCCATGTGGATGTTGAGCCTTTTACACCGAAAGATCAGCTCAGGAATGAATCTTTCGATATTAAAAGTGCCAAAATCAAGTACACCCCATAGCCTGATGGGTTTGCTGGAAATTACTGAATTCTTGTTAAGGTTCCAATCACATTTCCTTTTATCAACAGTTGCCTTCATCCATCCGCCCCTTACAGCGCCAAGCTTCAGCTCTGGTGGCTCAATAACTCGACCAGTAACTGTTGTCATTTTCATATCTACCCCAATTCCAAAATTTCGACTGACATCTCCACTGCCAAAAAGATAGCAGAGTGGTAAGCACCAGAGAACTCATTAGGAAGCTCAAATTTAATAAAAGTTCATATGAACATAAATGAACCACACGAAAATGGTTAAAAAAAATTAAAGCAAGCACAAGTGATATGAAAGAAATCAGGAAATATATATATGGTATCACATTTAATTTCAATTGAGTATGAGAAGTTGAAGTAACTTACCCACAAGGTCCATCTGTAGCTTTTACCATATCACATATTTTGCGTCCTCTAACCCTTGGTGGGGCTAATGAAATCTTCCTTAACTCATTGGATTGATATTTTTCAAGACGCTCTTTTGCAAACCTTTGCCCTGCAGCTATGATACAAAACTCCATAGGAACATAAATTTTGCTGTTGTTTTTCCCCAAATTCAAGCATGGAATATTTTTGTACACAATATCCTTGCTGTATTTTTCTTTGAAATACTGAACAAGACTAACTCTCCTTGGAGGGATCTGGTCACTCTGGTTATCAAGATCAAAATAAATAGCCTCCGTATTGTCATCTGTTAATGCTGCAATTTTGTTCATCTGATTGCTAATTCTGTGAGTCACAGTAACTTTCAATCCCTTCAAAGCATTCTCAACTTCTCTCCTGAACTCTCTGAAATTGTTTATGTTGAAGCCACGAATATGCTCCTTGAGAAAATCGAGGACCGGCATTGGCTTGCGAAATGGCAAAACTGAATAGTCCAGACACAAGGCTGCACCCTGGGAGGTTGCCTTCAAGCTATATTTAATACCTCTAGAAGCTGTAATACCACATCCAAGGTCATCTTGTGGATCAGGTCTAGTAGGATGAAAACATCGACCAGCATAAATCATTTGCCTTGCAGGAGTCTCCTTCATTACCACATCCATTGCTTGAAGTAGATCACGAGGGATTGTGAAGACTTTGCCACTTAAGTAACTATCCAACTTGCTACAGTTGAGCTCATTCACAAGCTGGAGTTCTACTGTAAAAGATCGAATCTTTGCGCCTCCCTCATTTGATAATTCAACCTTAAATTTGCCTGTGGGTAATGGCACTGCACTGAAAATGTTTTTCTCACCATCATATGCAGTCATTGACAAGGGGAACCTGGTGGGATCATCTGAGAATAACTTGTCACGGATCATGGATAGAACAGTCTTTGGCAACTTCGAAGGTTGATTATTTTTGGAGGGCATATCCAGTTTGACATCAATATCATAATGTCTTATGATGGTCTCTGGATTGTAGTTAAGCAGAAAATGATTAGCACAAAGGTTTATACGCCAGATACCATTTTTGCCGCTATTGTCAACTTCTGGAGGGGAAGAAGATGAAGCAGATGGAGAAGGCAACGACTGCCCAGAAATTTTTTGTGACTGCATTGCTGGAACAATTTGTTGCTCTGAAAAAAAAAAAAAAAAGAAAAAATTAGCAACAAGTTATTATTGAAGATTCAAGAACCACTGCAACATATTTTAACAAAACCAATCTTCAAGATTTTTGTTTATTTTTCATTTGATAATAAAAAAGTCAAGAATTAAATTTAAAAGAGAATTCTATTATCCCCTAAGGCCATTAAAAACTATAATATTGTTTGGTATAAATTTACATCAAATTCATTTAATCTACAAATAAATTTTCATATTTAGATTAACTATAACATTCATTTAAATTTTAATAGCTTGTATCCCTTGTTAAGTTTATAATTCGTTGGTCGTCCTTGTTAATTTTAATAGTTATCTATAAAGTCTATAAAACTCTATCAATATTGGTAGAATTTGGCTTAACCATTAATTAAAAAATTAGAAAAATAGGTGCAAATTAATTTGTGTATACAAACAAGATTTAAATATCAATAATTTCAATTGAATTTTAAAATAAATAAATAAATAAATTTCTTGCTTTGGTATTCAGAGAAACATACCAGGAATTGACCCCTGCAACTCCATCTGTGATTGAACTGGAACATCAAGCCTCCATTGTCTTCCTCTTCCTTCTCCTCCTCCGTTACCACCATACCCACCACGTGTGGGCCCCATACCACCACCACGGCGGCCACGGCCAGAATTCAGATGAGTCCAGCCATCTCTTCCTTCTCCCCCACTACCTCCATACCCACCACGTGTGGACCCCATACCACCACCACGGCCACGGCCAGAATTCAGATGAGTCCAGCCATCTCTTCTTTCTCTTCCACTACCACCATACCCACCACGTGTGGGCCCCATACCACCACCACGGCCACGACCATTCTGGTCAGAATTCAGATGAGTTTGGCCATCTTGGCCTGGAAACCACCTCTGCTGTTGTTGAAGAGAACGGTAGTGATAATCACCACCACGACCACCAGCCCCCTTTCCTCCACTAAAGCCACCACTGTCCATTGATGAATGACCCACAAAAGAATTATAAATATTCAAGAAAAATCTGATATCTGATATAAGCTAAAAAAACAGAGGAAGAGGTAGAAGCAGAGGAAGAGGATAGAGTAATTAACAGATGGTCCATTCGTCTTGCATTGCAGGCAATTTATTAGAAGAGAGTTCCTCACTGCTTCTTTGGGAAGTAGAAGTTCTTGACTTCTTGTTTGAGAAGTAGAACGAACTTATAATTTTGGGCCAAGACTACGTAACAAAGAAGGTAAAAGGAAAACTTAGCCGGGTGGATGCTATAGCATTAGAATTGACGTAACTGTCCTGTTTAGTTATTTGATGATTAGGATTTTAATTGGAAGTCTTAAATTATTCAAAATCCTAATCATCATAAAGTTTTTTAAAACTTTAACAAGGAAGTTTCAGTAGAAGTTAAATTAAAAATAAAATAAATAAATAAAAAAAAAAAAAAAAAAAAGAATGATAGTTCTTTATCATTAGATTAAATTAGTAATCCATCAATCACAAAAAGTCAGGGATAAAATCTTGATCGCACATCCCCATTTAAAATTTTCCAACATACCAAAAACGAGAGAGAAGTATTGCCAAAAGCACTATCATGAATCAGCTTGAAGTTCAAGCGAAGCCAATACACAATTCTACATTTTCTGATTTCTAAATGTGGTTTCCAAGTCTCTGGCAGAAAAACAACCATGCTAGACAGAATCTATGAACTTCTCAAATGATACAGTTATCCAATGCTGATAGGTGAAAAGGTAAGATTCGGTACTACTACTACGCCACCTCGCGCAAAGATGATCTCCTTTTCTCTATTGACAAGCTTGTAACTTCTTGCTTCTTGTCGATATCTATTTCTTCATTGAATTGGTCCCTGAGAAATTCCACAGCCATGAAGGTAAGAGAAGAGGCTGGTATATACCATGTTATCCTGGGGATGCTTTCTCTGGACATTCCCTTGACACCTTCAATCATCCAAATTCTTTGCATGGCATCCAACCAGCCATTGTACCTTAAATAGGTTACAAAAAAAAAAAATAAAAAAAAATAAAATTATAATATATATATTACTGTCATTCAAGCAGCCCTATGTGATAGTTTCGTCATAAAATTAAGAAAGTTGCAGTATATCTGATCGTGCAAGTTCCAACATTTAGAATAATACCTTATAGTTGATCCTTGGACTTGCAATCTTGTTTTGATGACATCCAAGGGAGTGGTAAGATATGCACTGAAACCTGCTCACAATTAAATAAGCATGAATCACCGTGCATGCAAGATGTATTTTTGAGTTGCACCACAAAATTAAATGCTGCAAATTTTAGGTGGTGTTTGAAAGCGGCTGAACTATTTCAGCTCTAAATAGCAAATACATAAGAAGTTTTAAATTTCTTTTAATAAGCAGCTTTACATGGTCTGCTACAGTTACAGAAAGAACATACATTTTGTGTTCAGAATCTGTTTGAGTCTGGTTCTGAACCTTCTATTTTCTAGTTTAAAGTGCAAGTGCAGCACATACCATCAGCCAATCCTCCTAGGACAAGTCCCTCCATGATGCTATTAATGGACTAAACCAATCCTCCTAGGACAAGTCACAATCAGAAGTGATCTTTCAAGCTTGCACCATTACATAAACCTTGATTTTATATCCCTTGAATAAAGCAAGGTCAAATTGTGGCAAATCAAAAGATTTAAGACATTTTAATGCCTTATAACTCCATTGAACTTAGAATTTACACGTGGTGGTACATCAACAGCCAGGGCACATTTAGTTTTAATCTTAAGAACACCTTTCCTCATGCATTAAATTTAAATCAATAAGTTACTGTCATGTATCACAATAGTTGCTCATAATAAAACTTTTGGCCAATGTCTTGGTGATTAATCAGGTTTAGCCATGTGTAGAAAACCGTAGGAAATACTGCCAATGTAACTGCAGCAGATAAAAATTGTCAAAAGAAACTATTAAAGAAAACTCATACATATATATATATATATATATATATATATATATATATATATATATATATATATATATTTTTTTTTTTTGAATAAAAGAAAACTCATATTTGAAAATTACATGTTAGTAAAAATCAATAGAAATTTTATTGGTTAACATTTTAAGTATACTTAAAATTACAGTTGTCGATTAATTGAATTAGTATTCACTATTTTACTATATAATTAAAGATATAAGACAAAAATGTCATTCAACTAGTTAGTACTAGACTCAATTTGACTAAATTTTAATTAAAAATTAGTTGAAATTGATTCTATATTTTTTTTTTACTTTTTTATTATTATTTAGAATTTATAGACATAAATGAATTTTATTAAATTTTATGAAGTTTATTTATAAATAATTAAATACATACATTTTATATTTTATATTAGGGCTGAGTACGGTTCGGTTCAATCCGGAAATTTGAAAATCTCCGGGATTGAACCGAACTTCGGAGATTTTGATTTGTGGAGAACCGGAATCGGAACCGAAATAAAAAATCTCCGTATTGTATTGTCTTGAAAATTTCGAGGCAATACAATTCGGGAATCGGATATTTAAATCTCCGGATTGGACCGAACTTCGAGGATTTTGATTTGTAAAGAACCGGAATCGGAACCGAAATAAAAAATCTCCGTATTGTATTATCTTAAAAATTTCGGGACAATACAATTCGGGGATCAGATATTTCGGTTTCGGTCCAATTCAATTCAATGCAATATGGAGATTCGGAGATCTTGAAAAAAAAAAGAAATAAAAATATGTAATTTGTTAATTTATATGAACAAAAATAATCAAAACTCAGAATTTATCAATGATTTTAAATAAGAAAAAAATATAATTACTATAAAAATATATAAAAATAATTATATTAGTATTTTACTTAATTTAAATAATTTTAATCTTGATTTATATACTACTTAAAGCTAATAAAAAATTTCTTATAAGTTATAATTACTTTCTAACTTTTTATACAAACTATTAGCCTATTACAAATAATTTTTTATTGATAATGTATTTTAGAGATGTTAATTAATAAAAAAAATATTTTTAAATATTAAAGTATTAGATACTAACAAAATTTTAATCTAAAATTTTATTAGTATCACATAAATATAATTACAATTAAAATGACAATATTACTTGACTTACATACTAATACATCATATTTTCTTATTATTACTCATTGATTATTCATAACATATATTAAAAGTTTTTTTTTCCTAAAATATATATGTAGTAAATTTAAAATATTTAATTGTAATATGTGATTATATCTTAGTATTATTAAAACTTAATCCATATTATATTACTCATTTTTCAATAATACAAATTTAATGAACCTAATATTTAAGTAAATTATATAAATATCAATAGTTATATTAAATTGAATTGAGATATATACATTTATAATTTATCTAAATTTTCTTTTGATATAATTTAATGATTGGTATAA